>JAWPHD010005966.1:0-152870 GCA_037043455.1 Cyrtodaria siliqua
CTATAACGTACTCCCTGCTAAAATCAAGGAACCCATAAATCGAGTTTAACTATGTAACTCAGAGGCCAATTAGTGTGTTTATTATTTTTTCCAAGTGAACTTGGCCACAAGTCTGAACCCTCAAAGCATTAGGATAGACATGAATGGGTCACAAGTCAGAACCCTCAAAGCATTAGGATAGACATGAATTGACCACAAGTCAGAACCCTCAAAGCATTAGGACAGACATGAGTTGGCACAAGTCAGAACCCTCAAAGCATTAGGATAGACATGAATTGGCCAAAAGTCAGAACCCTCAAAGCATTAGGACAGACATGAACTGGCCACAAGTCAGAACCCTCAAAGCATTAGGATAGACACTTGCCTTTATCTAGCTGTCTCTTATGATCATATCTTAAATCACCATAAAAACAACAATACAATATATTATAGCATAACGTTAATGAGTATTACTAAAGTATCAAATTAGTTCAATAGGCAATCGTCTTCCCTATACTTCCATCCCAGTCCTTTACTACATTTCTGCTTGTCTCTCTGACTCTCAAAATGTTTCAACTGATAAGGCACTGCGGCAGCCAAGTTTTGCTCGGGACTTCCACTTGGTGCTCCAGATTGACGTCTGATATTCCAGTTATATTCCACGTTATATAACTTTTGACAGAAAACAACAGCTGTCGATGCAATACACATCTCCCGAATCTTCTTCTTTATCTCCTAATACACACGCCAGGTTTCTCACTGCTGTGGATGTTTCTGATGTTTCATCTACGTTCCTTCAACATGTACATATTATATACACAGCAGTTCTCAATTCTCTCTCGTTCTTCCTCAATGTCTGCATAAATAATTTATCAAGTGCAACCTACAGTAACTTATAGCAAAAACTCATAAACTAAGAAGAAACCTGAAGAATTCCAAAGGAATTGACAGAAGTCGAAATGAATTTTATAAACATTATTCAACTTATTCTACTGCTTACTTTCTATTTGTTTTTTGTTACAGGAAAGAGATTTGTGACTTGTGATGAATGAAGAATTAATTCCTAAGCAATAAAACATAGAAAGAATAGGCCATATATGTGCAGACAGATCAGGGAGCACCTGACACCAAAAATACCATAATCATTATGTACAATTAATTACTTGAATTTAATTACCATCTGCTGCTGATTTGAAGGAGTTTTTTTCTTTATTTTCTAACAGAAAAAGGGATCTTTAAATGCAAACATGCCTTGAATTAGATGGGGACATCATAAAACAGGAGTTCCTGTGTATTGCAGTCTATCCTCCCAGAATGTTAAAGAAACATAGAAATCTATTCGTTAGTAAGAGTAGGACAGGTTCCCATGTTCTTATGTATCCTTCCCCTCTCTCTGGGGCGGCTCTAAATAACCTAGACTGTGTTGATGAGCCGTTAAACAACATTCAGTTCAACTGTCTGTAACCAGACCACAGCATGCAATATAAGACTGGGATGGACCTATTTCTAACAGCATTCTCATTACGTGTTCCCGTCTTAATTCCGCTTATATTAGCAGGATTTTATAATGGATATTTCGACAATAAAACACGTTTAAAAACAGATTTTAATGAAAAAATGAGATAACCTGTTTCAAATTACCTATTAAATGTTTTACTTTTACAATATGCAAACTTTTAAAGCCGAAATTCAGGTTTTATTACATACCCCAGCCAACCCCGTTTTCGCTTCTTGGAGAAGTGGTTGGATGGGGTATGAAAGTTAATTATACTCGGAACACGTAATGTCTGGAGATAAAAGTGCAAAATTGTTTCATCATTTCCACAGACATCGCCAATCCCAGGTAACCAGTCAAGACTTACGCATTATGTTAAGATTTCAAAAGGTATCGAATTGTCATACAACCATTTTATTTACATTCTTTTCATAAAAATCTGCTAGTGTTCAAATTTTCCGTCGAAGATTAAAAAGGTAATCATAATAATATAATAATATTGGGATGAAAAGGATAATAATATAGTTCAAAACATTTCAAAATAGGTTGAGGTACCTTCAAAGCGTCTGCACAAAGGTCTGGCAGTGAGCTCTAAAACCTAATAATTTCCATTTCACTGGGTATGATGTGTATATAAACGGACAAACAATATAATACCTGCCCATTTTTCTTTGATCTTTTATACCTATGTATATACAATTTGTCCAGATTTAATGAGTACTTATCTACTTCGAGTTGGGCCCAAAATAGGAATGTCTTATTGACAACGAGGTCAAAAGCCTCGTCAGGGGCATTACAATATAATCAAATTGGAATTAATTCGGGAGTTGTGATATTTATTTGGGCTTGATAAGGGTATCTGTACATCAATGTGGATATTGCTGTAAATTTGCCAATGAAAGTTGGCTAAACAGAATTGCGGTCTTTGATGATGGGCCAAACAAGCGAATAACAAACTTTGATCATCTAGATCCACTGATCAGCAAGTTTTCATTGACACCCCCACTCCTCTCTTTGATTGTCCAGATCTGATGATCAGCAAGTTTTTATTGACACACACTTGTCTCAGAATTGGTTCTGATAAAGTAGTTTCTGGGACACAAACGCATTCAGTAGTACATACCTTATACCCCCATTTAAACTCCCACTTAAAGAAAATGAACTCACCAGTTCTATATAAGAAGTTACATTAATAATCTCACATCAAATTAAGCATTTTAGTTTATAATTTTTTTTATTTTTTTTTCATAATGCAGAGCATTCTGACTAGTATTTTTACATTTTGTTTATACTCTAATTACAAATTTGTGCTGGATTTTTTTTGTACCTGACCTTTTTAAAAGGGGGTGGTGTCTATATGGTAATAATTATAACATCTTTTGCATTGCAATTCCTCCCAGAGTTTGATCTTAAACTTTGCACCTGACCTTTTCAAAACTTAGTAACATCGTATATTGTCCCTCCTTTTGTGTACAGATATGGGCGTGTGATTTTATATCTTGATACTCTGCAAGATTTTCGTTACCGTTGATTAGTCTATTTGATTAAGATCAATGTACATAACAAGCACGTAATTGGTCAGAAATTGAAGCCGGTCTGTTGACAATATAGAAGCTGATCAGCGTGATCTGATCAAAGTAGCGACTTTCACACTTGTAACCATTCCATAAAGACTTCAAGTGCACCTTCTGCCAATAATGATTGAACGTTTCTAATCACCCTATCTATTTTTCTCAGTCTACCTGATTCATTTCTTTATCAACGGTCATTCCGATCCTTCAGAAGCTTTATACCCACTTGACTGCTTCTCTTGTCCTCACGTTTTATGAGCCACGAGTATCAAGGTCATGTGACGCAACTCTTGTTACGCTAGTCGCATCGTTTTGTGGACAGTCACTTTGATGTGGTAATCCCCTATTTAGGTAAACACTTCGTTGACAATGGCCATCCACCTGATTACGAACTCAGCGTAAAAAGATTCTCAGGGTGATTAAACGGCTTATACTGTCATACTCAGCCACGCTTCTTTTTTTGAAACTTGCCGCTACTTAAGTTTATCATTTAAACACAAGAACAGCCCACACTTGAAATTCTTTCAAAATAAACAAGATTAATGATAAGCAACAGAGCAGTAACCATGTGGTGCTTAGACCATTACCATGCTCTTTTTTGAAACCAAACATATCCACACAACAATACATGTACGCATATTTCACCTGCCACTCCCTATAGTAACAGAGACACTTACAAAGCTGTTTGAAACTTCAAAATGTGTCCATTACACTTTCCATGCTTTCACCTGTCACCATTAACAGTCTCAATTCTATGGAGATAGCCACAGACATCAAATTCTGATTTGAGGCTTTTCTTTTCTCCTTTTTTTCCCTTCTGTTTTTATTAATATTTGTGTAGCCGATGAAGCTGCCGATCTGTGACGGCGAAATATTTTGCCATTTTGAATCCAGCACTGTATTTAACCCTAATTCAACAGTGTCAACAAAACAGCTCTCAAATTTGAACATAACACAGCATTTCCTAATAAGATTGCTAATGACGACTAAAATATTGCCCATTTGAATTGTCCCCGAGTTGCTCATTTTATTTGCTGCACGTTTTCGCCTGCAGGTGTCAGCTCCATTTAAACAGTTCATTTTTCGCTGCATCGAAATCAAATCAAACTTCTTTAACGTTCCTGATGTGCTGCTTCATGAAGAAAGATTACATTTGCCGTGGAAAACCCGAGATGTTTGAAGAGAGTTAAAATTTCGTTTAAATTTGAACTAAATACCAATTTTCACCCTTATAAACAGCAGCATTGTTAGTGACTGTATTGTATCCTGCAACCTTAATCAGTGCGAAGCCCCGATTTGAATAACCTTGCCGAAAATGAAAAATTTGATCAGTTAAAATAAGCCCTATATTGATGATTTAGTATGTTTGGAAATCTTCTTTCTTCACCATTTATCATATTTCAAAGCTTGCAGGATTGAATTTAAATTTTTCAAACAGAATTTCGATTTTATAATGGTTCTTTTTCTTTTTACCAAGACTATCAAATTAAATTTAGTTTTTGATTACTATTTTGGATTTAAAAAGAATTGTGTCCAATGAAATGAGGAATACGTATAACCAAGTTCATGTGAATCAAAGACGTTATTTATTCTATTATCCAGGAATAAGCTTATTTTGCAATTCATTTTGCTCGAAAGCTTCCCAAAACATTTACCAATCACCTTCTACCAATCACCTTCTATCGAACACAAATTGAAACAATGTTAATCCATTAAATTAACTATTTCTCATAAACCTTGATGCAAAACATGAATGAAAATCAAACGTAAAGATTAAGCTAAAACTGTATAACAAGTTTATAAATGTTGGACGAGTTGACAAAAAATACATTAAAGGGTATGTAGCGACACAGCCAAACTATCTTTATTTTTGAGAGTTCTGAAAAACTTGAATAAGGGTGAAAGAATTATCAAAATCGGATGATAAACAAAGAAGATATGATCATTTGAAGTTTCTGTTGAAACGGGTATGGAAGTGGCCATTTTGAGAGCTATGACATCACGGTTCTAAATTACCATAAATTATATGAAATATTTTATAATTTATAAATATGAAAATTTACTGATTTATAGGGAAAAAATGACAGCAGCTGTATGAAAAATATGTAATACTTAATGGCAATAATGCTTTATATGACCAGTAAAAAAAACGCGTTCATTTGCAGTGATTTTCTTCATTTTAAACGATATTTATCAATATTATGGAACTATGACATCATAGTTCTAAAAATGGCGGCTCCCATATTCGTTTTAGAACAAGTTTTAAATGGTCATATCTTTTTTGTTTATCATCCGATTTTGATAATTCTTTCACCTTTTCCCAAGTTTTTCAGAACCCTCATTAATAGATCTCTACTGAGAGCTCTGAAAAACTTGACAAAAAGTGAATTATCCAAATCGGATGATAAACAAAAAGGATATGACCATTTGAAGGTCGTTCTTAAATGGGCAGGAAAGCTGCCATTTTTAGAACCATGATGTCATAGTTCCAAATTACCATGGCATATTGATAAATATCATTTAAAGCAACGAAAATCACTGCAAATGAATGCCAACTCCTTTACTGGTCGTATAAAGCATTATTGCCATTAAGTATACATATTGTTCATACAGTTACTGTCATTTGTTCTCTATAAATCAGTAAATTTTCATATTTATAAATATTCCATATATGGTCATTTAGAACTATGATGTCATAGCCCTCAAAATGGCGGCTTCCGTTTCAATAGAAGCTTCAAGCAATCATATCTTATCCGATTTTGATAATTCTTTCACCCTTATTCAAGTTTTTCAAAACTCTCAACATTAAAGTCGGTTTGGCTGTGTCGCTAAATACCTTTCAATAAATAGTGAATTCTACATTTAAAAAGAAAATCCAACCCATCCTAAATGTATAGTCAAGCAAGCACAGATAATCCATGGATTATCCCTGAGAACTGGCGTAATCTACACATGCATGGTCTGCCATTATCACACATCACCGACTCTCACACCTTGAAGTATAAAATCGGTGACCTATGTCTGAGCAGTGCATCGCATATCAGTCAGTCTTGGAGATATCAATTCTGGAATACGATTTAATGTTTTTCAGATTTAAACATATTTTATTGTGATAGACTACGATTTAAACATATATTTTATTGCGGATTTAAACATTTGCGTAATTTATGGCGATAATCAAAAATGTTTTATGGACATAGATTGCGATTTAAACATATTTAAAAACCTATACTGGTAAAAATAAGTAAATTCCATGGCAAATTAATTTGCCCATATTCCAGTCTATGCATGGAAGAGGTCATTAACAATATAATTAAAATAATTAGCAGATATAACGATATCTGCGAAATAACAAAATGTTTTAATGTACCTGCTTTACAGATATTATAATTTCATTCTTATTTCAATGTAAAGTGAGGTAATTTCATTTTTTTTAAAACTTTGGTTCGTTATTGCATTATAATGACAAGGTAACTATCCATTGATTTCGCGTTTTTCATAACTTGAAACGCAACACTGTTATTAAGTGATGTTTAACCATGTTCTTTATCATATTGGTATTTTTAAATATTGTAACTAAATGGGAGATAACTCTGATACTTACATGGGATCACAACTAATTAGTGAAAGAGAAGATCACCCTATGTCATGCAAATGTTTTACAATGCTTTACATTATAAAATAGCATTTAATTTCTTTCAGCTAAATGCACATAAGGACTTGCTAAACTTATTTGTTTCAGTATATTTTCAAGACATAATATATTTTAATTTAATTGTATGAATACTTACACCACTCCACTCCATTTCATAAGGCGCATAAAAAACACAGCATGATTTATAGCAATATTGAAGAATTCCCATGCGCCATATGGTGAGATTTTCAAAACAAAGTTTTGTGACCATGGAAAAAAGACAGAGATGAAATAAACAAACATGTTTTTGCGAAATTTTACACAACAATATCTATGAACTATAGTTAAATTTTATCAATACAATATACTGATATGTTAAGATAAACGAGTAATCAAAGATAAATCGTGTTTTCGCAAACAAAGTAATTCTAAAAGTAGAATCTATATCCAGGAACATATAGAAAACATTGACATATGAAATCTGATTTTCTGTATTTTTTTGCTGTTACAGAACCATTCCACCTGCTCCCAGAATCCCTTGCTGTGATAAGTTAAGTTGATTTCTGTGTTCGCTTTATCGCCATACTTGACTAGTACCCACATTTTATATCTGTAGTTTCACATTTTACAATCAATCTTAATTAGTGGAGGGATAAAGTTTAATAGGTAGATAAGTATCTTATACTTCTTCAAACTGCTGAGTATACATACATTCATGGGGTTTAGAGAGTTTGAGAGTTAGAGAGTATATCCTGGATAAACAGATGGACAGACATAATTACATAGACACAACTATAGAACAGTTAGATAACAGATCTGATGAACATGGGATTGAACAGTCAGAATTAACAAGCTTGAAGATACAGGGCGATTCTGATTAAGTCATGGAAGAACTTTATATATATATATAAAAAAAAAGATTCGCGAGAATAACAATAGAATTTTTTTTAATCTGCTATTAGAAGCAGAAACCTTTAGGTGCAAAACGTCTAAAATGTTTTCCACCATGGCATCTAAAAATTGAACTTTTAATTATAATAATGTGGAAGTATTGTTTACTGCATGCATTCAGAACTCATGTAGCTTGACCAACAAATGTTCTTACAAAGCAGGTGAGAAAATAAAGAAAGTAAATTTCTATGAAGCACTTGTTTTTCAAGATATACAGTCAATCATTTTCCTGATAATTAGTTTGCCCCCTACTGGGGACATGTGCAAGCTAGCACTTATCCACTTAGGCATACATTGCTGTTATTTACTGCTCCCTTAGGTTCCTTGCTGATGATAAGGGTCCTTATCACCAGAATCATAATTATCACAGAAATTATCATAATTATATCTGATATATATACAGACTGAATATTGGTTAAAAGATATACATGATATAGGTAATGCGGGGTATTTTAATATGAAAGTAAGAGCATGGTATAAGGTCATACCATCTGCACATAGATCAATGCAGACATCATTTCAATAAACAATTGTAGCATAAGAACATTGTATTGTTCAAACAAAATTGATTTTATGTTATAAGCAACAATGAAAACTTTCCCATTCAAATACCAAAACTTCAGAAAAATTTAAGGAAATGATCAATTTAAAATAAATGCTATAGGGGACAGTTTTTTATTGACAGTGTCACATTTTCGTGTTAACTTACAAAATGGTAGAAAAAAACAAGCCTGCAGGCTTTGAAAAATTTAATTTTTCCCATCCCAGTTGATATATTGATACACTCAGTTATGTAAATATTTAGCCTGATTTCCCTATATGAATTAATTAGCCTGTCATGGCCTGCCAATAAAACCCTCAAGCCTGACTGACCAGTGGTACAGTTTTGGTCGTAAACATGTTTCCTCCTAATTCCCAGATAGATGTCTTTATAATTATTATTGTCTCTGCTAGTACCATGAAGTACATTTTCTGTATTTTAAGGAAATAGAACACTTTCATAATTAATGGTGACACGTTTTACTGCCTGATGACTAAAGATTAATCTGATTGGATAAGTAGACTTCCTCTTATGTCTAAAGAGTCATTTCTATGGATAAGAAGATTTCCTCAATTTTAATACCACCTTCATTTGCATAATTTTATTACATTTTCATACAGTGAAATTCCATATACTGGTTGTATATATATTGATGGTCAATTTTCCACTGTGACCTTTTGGATAAAGAGAGGATGGTGTAGACTGTATCCCTATTCTGTCACTTCCCATCCTTACTGGCTAATCAGCATCTTTAGAACCAGTCCACCTGACATGCACTAAGTACTTCCTGTGGAGCTGCATCCATTGCTAAGTGGGCAAATAATTGAAACAAATTATCCATAACAACAGGCTATCTGTCAGCCCCCATTCGACTTCCAGGGTTTCCATATGATGATCTGATGTGGTATTTTCCTAACCACATGAATAATAAATAATTAGCCTACGACACCCCCTAGTTATCACCCCCACTTGACTTCCAGGGTTTTGCATATCATGATCTGATGTAGTCTTTTTCTAACCACACCAGTAATAACTAATTAGCCCATGACACTCCCTAGTTTTTATTATATTACAGTTTATACACAGGTCTAATTAATATTTCTTCCCCTCCTTTGGCAATCCATTAGCAAAACTTGCTTCTTTCGGCTGTACGTTCCTCCAATAATTATAGCATCACCTCCCTGATATTTATTATGTATCAATTTTATTGGAAGATAATAAGAATTTGATTGGTTTCTATTATCCTAGGGCTAAAATATAAATACCGGAATGTACAGACCCAGCTGGAAAGTAATTCCAGACAATCTCGGAGAAAGCACATGGAATCCATTTACTCCTCTCTCTCTAATTTGTCTAATATCTGGCAGATGCATAAAAAAACAACTATCCGAGAGTGTTTTCTCATTTCAAATTCTTCCCCAAGTAAGTATGGTGAACTGGGAAAACTTCTTTTTTTTGGTTTAAAATATCAGCGCACTAGAATTTATTGCACTTTTCTTTTTGTTCAAATTAAAAAAAAGCATTAAAACATACTGACTCCAGCCTTGTACAGTAAGGGTCGGATAAAAATAATAGCGAGTTAACAGTTTTGTAAATTGTTTTTGGTTCTGACTAGACATTGGCAAATTGGTGCAATCCAGAATGTATAGAAGTGTTCCCATTATCTTTAAATTTCATTTGGACAAATGAATGAATACCGTCAAAAAGCTAGACATTACGTGGTCTGGGTATTAACTTTCATAACCAATCAAACCCCTTTTCCAAGAAGCGAAAATGGGGTTGGCTGGGGTATGAAATAAAACCTTAGTTTTGGCTTAAAAAGTTTGCATATTGTGCAATTAAAACATTTAATAGGCCATTTTAAAAGGTTATCGCAATTTTTCAGTAAAACATATTTTAAACGTGTTTTATTGTCGAAATATCCGTTATAAAAATCCTGTTACTATAAGCTTTCCCATTGCTTTAATGGAATTAAGGCGAGAACACGTAATGATTTAAGCAAGAGCTATAATTTTAATCTGTAAAATAGTAATCATGGAAAGCTTTGTCTTCCATGATAAATATTATACAATTATGGACTTTTCAGCTGTTATACATGATGTGATATGCACCAAAAAAATCATTATTGACCGAGGCGATAGCCGAGGTCAATAATGATTTTTTGGTACATATCAACATCATGTATAACAGCTGAAAAGTCCATAACTGTTTTATTATATAACCCTCAATTTGAATTTGACAGTTTGAAACAATTAAACAATAGATTTTTTCAATAATATCACATCTCGGGACAGTTTTATAAAACTGGTCAATATCAGAAAAAAACAGGTCAATATCGCTAGATATTTTTTCTAAAAAATTACTTTTAGCCAATGAAAACGCGTCTATTTATAGGTTATATAATAAATATATTTATTTTATGATATGCAATGAAATACCGTATTTTATCAGTGAAATAAAAGTGTTATTCTACACTGTGGAATATAGAGTTTTATTTCACAGTAGCTGCCGGGACTACTTTTCTTGTTCTACCATAGTTTCCCTAAACATTCTTTTGTAAAATCATAAAATAAAAATAAAATTTGTTGTTTTGTCGTGAATAACATATTTTATTTCATCTCAAAGTGAGAAAACTTTTATATTTTCACTCGTGCTTCGCATTCGTGAAAATATAAAGTTTTCTCACTTCTCGATGAAATAAAATATGTTATTCACTCCAAAACAACAAATATCCTCTATATATTGCTGACAATTTCACTGAAGAGCATTATATACTTTTTGTCTGTTAAAAATAAGGAAACCAAAGCCATAATTTTCACTCTATATTGAACTATTACTGAAGAACTTCTTTCGAAATTAAGGAAACCAACGCCATAGTTGCAAACTATATTAAACCTTTGCTGAAGAGCATTAATTTTAGAAAAAATTCACAAAAATCTGGTCCCTGGTACAAATTGATAAAGCATCTTGAGATAGGAGATAAGTGTGTAGATATACCTGATTGATGGTACACAAGATACCTCTTGTTACAGATCTTCTCTCGGATAATGTCGGGCCACTTTCTCTACTCACTTTTCCCAGAGCTGGGGGTTTGTTTTTTTAAGCAATTTCTGTTGTATACACATATTGTGACTTGTCGATGCAACTTCTCTTTCTGTATTAACACCCCTTGCTAGTCCTTCATAAAAAGACTTCCCCTTTTGTATACTGCATGTTTCATGTCATTTTTTATAATTTTTAAAATTACTTTTTTCTGTCAAAATGTCACAGCAGCAAGGAAATGAAAAATGGATATCACAATAAGGAAGATTAAACATGAAAGAACCTGATGTAAGACATCTAAACTTGTATTCTTTATTACATTTTACTAAAAAGTAAAAATGATGTACAGCAAGGATTGGGTTTCCAGTATGCAAAGTGTCCATGTACTTTAACATGAGAACCTCGGGTGGCGCAGTCGGTAGCGCGGCGGATTTGTAACCGGAGGCCCGGGTTCAATCCTCCGTGGTGCCACTGAGTTCCGTCGGTGTGTTCTTGGGCAAGACACTTTCCCTTAGCCTCGTCCGTCGGATGGGGACGTAAACTGGGCGGTCCCGTGTATCGGTCTATCCTCCGAGCACGTTAAAGAACCATAGGAATCTATTCGATAATAAGAGTAGGGCAGGTTCCCGGATTCTTATGTATCCTTCCCCTCTCTCTGGGGCGGCTCTAAATAACCTATACTGTTTTGATGAGCCGTTAAACAACATTCAGTTCTGCTGGACACACTTCTCTTTAATAAAGTTAAGCTGTTACACAAAAATGGTATTCTAAATTGGCATCAGGATGCAGTATCACAAGATACAACTAGATTTTACTGAACTTATTCCCATCTATGGGCGTCATGATGATTAAAGCTACCAACAAAAATAGTGAGCCCTTTAAAAAAAGATGTGTGCTTCTAGGGTTACCAATTAATTTCCATACCAGTAAAAAGTGTATCAACTGATGCCATACATCCATGAAATAACAATGTCATTACCAACAAAAGACAAGCTGAAGCCAGTTCCTGACATTGTCTCTCCCCGGTGGATCATCAAAGCCTTCGGAAATGACAATCATGGTGTCAATGACAACTTCCAGCCTTCAGTAAGCAAAACCTGCCCCCAAAATTGAATCAAACCATCTCATCATTGATGGACAAATCAATCAAACACCAATCATAACACCACCTTTACCTTGCCCATCTGACGGTGCATAATGTATATGCACTCTTTGACTCTCCCTAGGTACACTTGTCCAGATCTTAGCCACATTAAAAACTCTTTAAAAGGTCTTCAACATTGCAACTGTAATGTGACCACATGAAGGGCAGTGCTTAAGACAACATTAGATGCTCTGTACAAACACAAACAATTGTCTAATCATTAAGAATCAATTTGTGATCAAGGGTCGTTGAATAACAGCACCCCCAATGTCTGTAGTATTGTCATTAATTCTGCATAAACAAAGCCCTTGTTAATGGACCATTCTGTAGACAATTATGAATGGGCCTTTGATCCTGAAAAGGGAGCCATTAAAACAAATAATTCTTCTGTTTCAAGTTATCAGCTAGACAAAGGTCTAACTAATTCTTAATCTCAAACATATACTTTAGGAAAAAAAGAAACATTAAACTCAAGAATTTCCACTAAAAACTGTATATATAATATGCGTCAATCAAATGGAACATAGCTTCATATTATTAATATCTTTCCTTTCGAATAAATGACTAAAACCACACATAACACATCAAATATTATCCATTCAAAGTTTCATTATTAATATACTGAAAGGAAAAAGAAACGCAGGGTGCGTATTTCCGCTATATATTGTATGTTTAATATGCTTCTGCTAATCGAATGGTACAGGGCGACATTAGGCCTGTCATTTTAGAAAGAACGTTTAAACAGCACTGAACACACCAATGGTTACCCCTTTAAAGTTTCATTATCGTCAGAATGCGCATTTGGCTCGAGCAGGTGAGCAAACTTTAAGGCTTTAAATGTTGCAATCACTTAACATTAAATACAGTACTGAACTGGCTCAATTTTTCAAAGAGGAACTTCAGCATTTATGAATTTCTTGTTACAACGTGTACTGTGATTAAAACATCTACAACATCACAGTTGTGTCCTTTCTCTAACTAACTGCACTTTCTTTTTTTACAAAACATCTTGGGATTTCCTTGGAATATATATGGAATTAAGTGTGCAGTACATGCAATATATAGCGGAAATACGCACACTGCGTTTCTTTTTCCTTTCAGTATAGAATCCATGATTGGCTCAACTTAGGATGTCAAATTTTGCAAAAACTTTACATTAAATACAGTACTGAAATGGCTCAAATTTTCAAAGCGGAACTTCAACATTTATGCATTTCATGTTACAATGTGTACTGTAATTAAAAAGTCTAATACAGCACAGCTTTGTCATTTCTCTAACTAGCTGCAACCTTTTTTATATAAAACATCTTGAGATTTCTTTGGAATTTTACGTGAAATCAAGTGTGCAGGATATACATTATACAGCCTAAATTCCTGAGTTGCTTTTCTTTTTTCCTTTAGTATACATCGGATCGAAGAAACCTGAATACCATTTAGTAAAATAATCTTAGTCTCAAACATGGAATGCACTGGGATGCCCTTCAGTAACAAATTCATGCATGCATAGGAATGCACGGGGATGCCAAAATGGTGTCAACCGTTTATCAATGCACAATTTGAAATAGTATCATTATCTTGCAGCTATTAAACAATGTTCCACTTTCGTCTTTTGAATTCGATATACTATTCAGGCATTTACCTGTGAAATAAACAATTTACAAATCATTTCTTTGATCCTTGAACACTTTAATCCAACCATTTCTAACCTTAGATCAGATTTGGCATTTCGTTTCAGACAAATTTCGGTTCAACAACAATGTTAACAGTCGTGATATCGCCTGTTTCAATCTCTACCTAGCTACCCGTGGATACAGCCTTCGTTTTATTGATAAATCTCTTTTAATCTTCCTTCTAAAGCATCCTGTTTGAAGATGATATACAAAACATATCTCTGTCAATGAGTTAAATATATCCTGTAAAACTTCATTCCGTTTTACACTGATCTTATCCGAGAACACTTCATATATAAATCAGTGGCATAAAACAGAGTTATGATCACATATTTCATAATCGCTTGGATAAAAAAAACTTTCCCCACTGCTGCAAAGATCCAGTTAATAGCGCTAAATCAAAATAAATAGTATGTCCTTAAAATAGATGATTTCAGCCTTAGTTCATTACTTAGTGGAATATATGCTAAATTATAGATACATTTATGTAGGACATCATATTGGGAGGTGTACACAGTATATGACACCATGAAAATTCACCCAGTCCAACAGTATGTCACTAGTCACCAATATATATTGTGTTTAAGTAAATTTTCTCCCATTTTCTAACACATTATCTGGGCCCCCAACCCTGAACTGATTAACAGTGGCTTCTCAATTATGGTATAGCAACCTTTTTAGGATAATGTGAGCAATACAAGGCTAGTGCAACCTCCTGCATATGAACTCTGAAGCAACACTGGCTGGTGGTAATGCCACATAGGAGTGGATCATTCTTATAATTATACAGGCAGTCACCTGGTGCATTATCAACATTCATGTCACCTGGTGCATTATCAACATTCATGCATGGAATATAAACAGAAGTAGCTTTACCTGGAGATAATAAATCCAGCAATCCGGAATAAGCATCTTCAGGAAGATGACACAATAACTGCAATTAACTGCTCTAAATGACACAATTCACTGCTCTAGATGACACAATTAACTGCAATTAACTGCTCTAGATTTCACTATTAACTGCTCTAGATGGCACAATCAACTGCAATTAACTGCTCTAGATGACACAATTAACTGCAATTAACTGCAATTAACTGCTCTAGATTTCACAATTAACTGCTCTAGGCTGACAGATAATTGTTCTAAAATACAACAGTTACTGTCCTAAAATGATACAGTCCTCCAACATGCTAAAGTGGTCGGTTCCCTAACCAAAATGTGGGTACCAAATGGCATTCTTGATGTACATTCTTTTGACATGTGACCCCCTACATGGGGCGTTTGTATACAACATACATGTGTCAAAATGCTTCATGGCATCTGACCTTTACAGTGCAAGAAATAAGAGACACATGACCACCATATGTACAGTAAATTGAAAACATTCTCTCAGAATAAACTTTAATATTTTAGCCATAAACTCATAAAAACTGGTCAAACAATCTGGAATATTAGTAAATGAAAACACTTAGAAAAAGAAAAAGTTAACCAAATGTTTTGCATTAAACCCATCTGGTGGCTGTAGCTGTTTTAAAACTTTTGGAATCTTTTTTCATACAGATTTGATAGGCAGAAAACGCCACGGCAACAAATTGCTCTGACATTTATTTTCAACATGGCACACACTTAAACCATTATAACGGTAAAGACAAACGGTAAAGACAAATTTTCCGGAGAAGTTAAACATAATCTCAGATGAAGACTGTTTACGTATTTGTTGATGCCTGTCGCTGAGCGTGTTTCCTGTGTTTCCTCGTCTGTGTCAGGTCAGACGCCCGCCTGTCACGTTCACTTGTTTCACAGTAAGTGTCAGGAGAGAGGAATAACAGTACGCCGAGTGTCAAGTCTCGTCAAACCTTGCAGTAGTGCCTGCAGAGTTTTGATGTGGAGTGTCTTCGTCGCGCTTGCTTAAAAATGCTGTTCTGGTTACTTAACTCTCCACAATAAATGCAAATTTGCGTTGTGTTTTGACATTTTATGTCACTTTTTAAGTCGTTTGATGTAAAACCAGACATAAAAACAAAACAAAATATTACTTTTTTGTTGCTGTTATAAACTATGCATTACTTGCATTTAATGCCATTGCTTCACCAATGTTTGCTCTAGGGTATACACGGCCAATAGAGAGGGAACTTCAAAAACAAAATGTGTTTACAACCACAATGCATCATCTGTTATTACATAACCTACAAAGTAATTAATTTGTGCTAATTATTCAGTTTTTTTATAATTAACATATAAATCACTGATAGTGATACTGGAAGCTGGAGTTTTGTATTTCCTTCAACACATGTAAGGTGATATAAGGACAAATTATCATAGTGGTGATGAAGGCTGAGATAAGAAAATTATAATAATAACCCTGATTATAAATCAGCAAATGGCTGCAATAGAAAATAAGCGTTCAAGCACTGGTTCAAGTACTGGTTCCCTGAGGGGCTTTGTTGCCTCATTTTTATAAAATAGAAGATAACAAATGAAATGGTGTTTAAAGGCCATAAAGGGTTGAGTATAAAAAAAAAAAAATGGGCCCAGAGAAAAGTTTTTGATCATTTTTATGCATTATGCTGCTCAGAGAGGTTTAAAAAAAAAATCTAAATAATAGAATGGGGAGAATCCACACAGGGTAGAAGTATACAGCTCTAAAGTCAAGGCATTATCCTCTGAGCTAGGAGGCTGCTTAACAAGCTACATATATATAATGGACTGTTCTTTCTTTCAATTAAGACCATTCCATTTATGCAAGTTACTCGCAGGCTGATCTGAGTTTCTGACTTGAAATCACTTGCCCCTCACCGCTGTGGGTTCATATACCTGATTAGCCTAGGAATCTTTATGTGAGGAAGCTATCCAACTGGCTTGCGGAACACCGGTGGTTCTACCTAGGTGCTTAAAAATTGCCATATGACCTAAGCTGTTGGTGCGACTATAAAAATCCAATTTAATTCAATTAAGGTACTTCTTAATTTTATGAATATATTTTCAATTGTTTTCATGTTTACCTTTTGCAACTTCCAGTGACTTCCAGTTACTGGTATACCTTATGGTAGGTCATTTGGACCTTTGCTTAGAAGATGAAATAAAAGAGAACAAAAGCCACCTTGTTGAAACAAACAGCATGAAGAAGAAGTTCAGATTTGTTCTACAGACAAATAAATGTTTTGCCCCGTTAGTTATGGTTTCAAAGGATGGGGTTTTCACCTGAACATTCAAGGGCTCTTCAGAATCTATCAACAGTTTGCAGTGCTTCTCTTTGATCTTGAGGAGTTACCTATCTAAAAGTATGCATCATATTTTGGTGCGATTTAAGATTGCCGATTAAGAATTGCCCCTCTATGACGAGTGAATTAACTGAAATCCCACTGCCCACAGATATCGATTAAGAATTGCCCCTCTATGACGAGTGAATTAACTGAAATCCCACTGCCCACAGATATCGCAAGAAAGCTTTTTGAAAATAACAGAAATTGGCAACTTGTTATCAGATGAGATCGACATATTTTGGCAACACTTCGAACTGAATCAAGATATCTCTCTCAATAAATCTAATTCTTGTAGCAATCAATGTTGCAGAAGACATTTTGGAAGTTAAAAGTATACTCCTGAATTACACAATCTGATTTCAGTTACTTATTGAAATCCCATATACAGCCCCATAAAGCAAGATCTTGTTAGTTACAGGGTCGGATTCTGGCAAGGGTGCACCTGGCACAAAGCCCCTTTTTTTTTTTTTAAAGTTGCCTCCTCAACCCAACCCCTGCACCCCTCCGTTCAGTTCGGCGGGCCATTTTTCAATTACCTTGATTTTGTAACAAGCTTGAAGGGGCAGATGTACGAGCTACATATTACCAGATTACTCACGGTTATATAGCAAGCACTTGATTATGATTGTCTGTCTTCAAGTGGTCCTTCTGCATGCAGGTAATATGGCGGTCATACAGTCATACTGCACGTGTACGTGTAATAGATATGTTGAGCTTACAGATCCTCATGCAGTCTTTTGGAAAACATGCATTTTTTATTCCTTGCATATGCAATGAACGGTGTTTGAGTTCGTAAATAAATTCTGTGAGTTACAACTGACAATCAAGTATTGTTTAACTCTATAATATTAGTATACAATTAAAGCAGCTATCTCGCCAGCAACAACCAAATTTTACAACATATGTACATCGTTTCTAAACCTACTGACCACTATGTATATGTATAACTTCCATGCTTGGAGAACCCAAACTCAATATACACAGTATAAATGGCTTTAACCAGCCAGGCCAAATTAACCCATAAACTGGAGCATCGAATAACCAACTTATAATTTATTTCATGCATATTCGATCAGGGATATTTTAAGAAACTGTGAATAAACGTATACTTTCAGTCGGCAGATGTACATTATTATATGACCTGAACACCTGGACAGTTTTGATAAACGGTTGTTTAGTGTAATTCTGCCGTTATTTGTCGGGTTAGTTTCTTTAATTGGCAAGCGACAAGTTCTGACAATGATTGGTGGCCGTTTCCTCCTTGGTTGTGTTCATCTGCATTTCAGAACCAAGAGTAATCACAACACTACAAATCTGGGAAATGAGTCCTGGACCTACTACCCTTATATGCTGAACATCAAGTACCATTTGGAAATAAACCCCTGACCTCCTGCATGTGAGGCCGACCTTCTACCACTAAGTCACGTCATGCAAATAAAGGACGATGGGTTGCAGAAAAATCGCAGAAAGCCTATGAACGTCACTACTGAGCACATGAATTGCCAGGTGTGCCAGTCGTCAACAAAATGGGCACGTAGTTAACAAGAAGTGGCGGGTAAGATGGACCAGGTAGATAGGGGACAGATAAGGGTCTCTTGTATTGGGGTTGCATCATAACAATGCAGGATGACCAGCAGCTGTTGACATGCTATCTCTACCATCTCCATGCAGACTGGGGGATAACTGCTCATCACACACACTTGAGATGGACAGGTAAGGATAAACAGTCCACTTTCTGTCCATACAGTTCATGTCAATTCTGAAGAGGTGCACTGACCTAAAAACTTGCGAATTTCTTACAGACGCTCCAGCAATGCACAATGTGCATTTAGTTAAAAATCTTTTTTGAACCAAATATTGTGAAAACCAAATGATAAAATGTAACTTGTAAAAGTGTTTACAGACTGAAAACTAAAAAAAAAAAATGTGTCTGCCAAATGCCACAACTCTGCTTATAAGAAATACTTCAGTATTTAAGGGGTCACAACTCTGCAGAGTGTAGAATAGTATATACAATATACAGCTTATTTAGTAGTGTAAATTCTTCACATTTATTACGTTTTATGGGAAGTTAAAACTGTGAAATAAGCTTGTTTAAAATCAATCAAATCTTAAATTTTTTTTTTTTTTTTTTTTAAATGTGTTACTTGTTTCTGTTAGAAAAAGATGTGTCAAACAGCTGATGATAGTCAAACTGCATCACAGCATAAGCTCATTAGGCCTTTGGCCAGCACAGCTAAATGCATAATATTGAAAAACTGGGTCAAGGACAGCTTTGATGTCACATAAGTGTTACTTTTATACACCTGTGTATTTGTTTTGAGGACACCCTCATATTTACATAGCCTTATAGATACCATCTGTCCCATCATCTATATTAAGATTTTATTACAAATTCACCTTTCAACTTTTTCCTTTGAAGTAAACCGGCTGAAATTGTACCAGGGGTTATAAAATTATTTTTTTCCAATCTAACAATTGTAGGATAATTAGGTTTACATAATGACTTCATTAAGATTCAACACATCTTAAATTATGCACAGAATGAGGCAATTAAGCGATGCATTTAACCTTTATGCTAATAAAAAATCGTAAGATAGAGTCTAAAATATTGCAAAAGTGAAACCTTATATAACACTTAAACTGAACTGAAACGTTTCACAAATAAAACTTCCCGATACTATGATAACTCAAAATAACAGGTGTAGCTCTACAATATAAATAACAAACTAATGCTATTTAAGGGGAACTTACTTACCTTTAAAATCATAAAATCCATTGTCATTAAAGTACAAGCTGGTCTGTGAATACGGCTTTAATCTCCAGCAGGATTTATTGCGAAGATTTTTGTGTAAAATCCCATCTTTTCCATATGTCATCATTTCCATGGTTTAGGCAATATATCAAATCCCATTTTAACATTCCAAAAACAACAAATGCAAGGTAGGCTCCAAAATCAATGAATACGGCGAAAGTATTTTAATCAAAACAGAGAATAAGAATTGCTCATATTTCCGCGATAATATTCCCTAAAACACCTGGGAACTTCTGGATATAACACCTGAGCAGAATTCCTGAAAAACTTTTCCAACTTCTCTGTAGAGGAAATCACCTAACTAAAATCCAAAACGGGAAGTAACAAAATATCTTTCACTTTTAACGCATCAGTTTTCACATTTTTTGATAAAATATTTCAAACAGAGAAGAAGGAAAAACTAAAAAACAAACACAATATCACTCCTCAAGTATAAACAAAAAAACACTTATTTTTCCGTCTGCTCAGCCTCTCCAAAGCATCCTGGGTAATATGCAAATGAGCAACACAACTGACATGTGATCTACCAGATCTTTAGCTCTGTTACTGTCAGTTATAGTTTAATCCACCAAGTAATAATGTAATGCTATTTAACAGGCCAACGTTGAAGATATACACACAGAAACACAGTATATACCCAATGTCTACCGGTACGGTTCACTTTTCACAATGTGGGGATAATAGTCAGTTTAAAAGTTTTCATAAGCAAAGAGGTGACAAAGGTCATATAAATAGAGGAAATCCTTAGAAGTTCTTTAGATTGATATTACTTCTTTCGAGTGACTTTTAAGTGAAAATTCAATAAAGTTCGACCCTTTCATCCAGTGAAGCACTGAATTGAAACACACAATCCAATATGTTTGTCATACAAATAATATTAATTCCCAGGATGCAATATTCTTTCAGATTTTCTCTTTAATATCAAATTAATGTCACTATAATTAGTTGTTACATAATGCTCTTTGTGACAGACGAACACAATCTTCAACACGATTCTGAATTAGTTATGAATCAAATTTCAAGTTTTTGAAGAAAAAAAAACACATAAGTTTCCCAGGTAAAAATAAAATTCACAAACTCAGGCTCCTCCAAAAGCTCAGAAAATCACTAAAGAATAGACTTGTGCACCTCATAATTTGCATCTTATGCTGAGCCAGAGGTAGATAAAACAGATGTACAACACATACATCTACCAGTCTATATCTCCCCTCATTTACAGGCTAGCACAGAAACACACTCATCCCTTCACTGCCACTCAAGCAGTAATAACAATGTTTCTCTGTTTTTCCTCACTAACATCTGATAAAAATAAGGTCACAGTCTCTCGTTCCTCCTGCTCGATGAACCAGTCTATCTATCCCAGAACACACCTGAACTATATCCCAGGGTACACCTGATTCTTCAAACAAGTCCTAAACAAAACAAATCCTCATTTCCAAATCATATATCTCTGTTTTTTAATTATCAATATAAACCTTACAGTACTCTGTTATTAAATGCCCTCTAATCACAGATCAATTCACAACTTATTTGTTTTTCATGTGATCAAAAATGTCTGCAATCGGAGTAACCTCAGACAAAATGGCTTTTTGAGTACTAACTCTAATTCTTATCTTATATTTGTTAAAATCGGCTTATTTGAGAAGTAGACGTTGTTTAAGTAAACCTTCTGATATGGCTTTAGATACTGCCTCACTCTTTCCTGATACCACTGTGTTAATTAATGCTGCCAACATCACACCCGCTTATGATCAAACACTCCTAATAATCCATGCACATATTGATCAAACAAACACCCTTTAACCCCTCGAGTGTCATTTCATTGTGATTTTTTTTTCCAGCAAATAAATTACTTTAAAATTTAACCACCTAATAAAATTTACAACCATTGATTTGATTTGATCGAAATTATAATGTACCTGAGCGCCGTGCTTTTTACTTGAGCTATCAAAGTGTTTAGTCCGCCGTATTTAATTTTACCTAGTAAGTATTTACGCACACAGGTTTGACACCTGAACCAACTGAGTTGTAAACATTGCGAGGGACTTTCATAATCCTAACTGTCCTAAAGAAATTCAAATCATGAACTCATCATAATTTCGCCTCAGGGTTTTTATTGGTGTGCTCAGTTTAGTACACGAAGCGTTTCCTGTTTAATAATGTAGTGTTGCAATTATTTTAATAATTTGAGCGAACCTGACAAACAGATGAATAGTGTGTGCAACACTTTTCATTATAATGTCGACCATAAAAGGAAAGCATTAAATTTCGAGTAAATAATTATATTGCCTAGATATTAGCACTTTGAGAATTCTGTTTCATATTATGGGAACTATTTACCGAGGCATAATGGAGATGACGTGCGTCACAGCTACAAAATGGGAGAAGTCGAGAGCCATGTGGTGGAGCCAGTAAGTACAGGTTTAAAGTGTCCCTGGGTAAAGCAGATGACAGTCCCAGGCTATGGCAGATGTCAAGTCTTGGTTGGAGCAGTTAGAGACTGCCCGGTTGGCTCAGCGCGTAGCTCACTCGCTTCTCATCAATGTGACCTAGGTTCAAATCTTGGGCGGGAAAGTATGTGAGATTGTAAGATGGTCACCAAATTGGACAGGTGGGTTTTCTCTGGGTCCTCCGGTTTCTTTCCACAATAAGACTGCCACACGCCAGTCTGCATGCATGGTTGGCTCAAAAATCTCAGTCATGACCCTTTAACCCTTAATCCGCTAAGCACGACTATAATAGCCTTTGCGTCCATTGTAAACCCAGATCAGCCCACGAATAACTCGCTGTCCGGCTGTTGATCAGTCATTTTCACCAAAACACCCCTTTGTCACATAAATGGAATGGTCTTAATTCAAAAACAGAAAAGTCCATTATATATAATTATGTAGGGTTAATTGTTATATGTATGATGCCGACATTAAATAAACATTATCATTATTTTTGTTGTTATTATTATTGTTTTTATTCAGTGGGAAGCAAAGCAGTAAGTCCCAGGGACAATGGTTAATGGAAGCAATCAATTCCTCTGAAACAAAAGCCGGCAAAGACCAACATCTTCGAAATGTTTATGATCAAGTCCAACAACTTGTCTATATATCAAACCAGTTCAGTTCTTTATCCAGGGACTACATTATCACCTCCTTGTGACCATGGACGTCTCTTTGACACTGTGTTGTTTTCAGCCCAGTGGTTTAGCATGTTGGACTCTGAATCTGAAGGTCAGGGGTTCAAGCCCATGTCACCATATTTTCTTCGGTATGTCCTTAGACAAGACAAGTCCCTTTGCCCACAGACATATTAAAATGTTTAAAGTTAAAAATGTCATATTTTTTTGCTTTTCTCTTAAAAATCAAGGTTTTGACAAAGACAAAGTTTCCGTCAAACTCCTTTTTTGCTCTGAATGTAAGAGAAAGCAACAAAATACTATCATTGGAAAGAAAATTAAATTTAGTGATGAGATTTGCCATGAATGAAACTTGCATCTATAAAACTCTTCATGATATGTATGTTTAAAGTTGGGAAATTATTTTTGTGAAATTTTCGCACGGACACATTTTCGCACTGTGCTACGTGAAATTTAGATAATTTTCGTAGTGTCCAATCTATTTGTTATTCGGTGGAGACGAAAACTGGGCCGTCCCGTTAACTTAATACACAACTCTTCAATCAGCCACAATTTTCTTTGATCGTAAGTTGTGCCCATTGCACTCTCATTCCATTACATTTTATTTATAAGTTGAAAAATGTAATATAAAATTTTATCTTAAATACAGCTTAAAGTATATCTCAGTGCTATAGAATATGATAAGCTTAACACCTTTTAAACTAAACATATTAAGTATGTTATTGCAAAAATTTATTTAGGAGGACAGTTTTTAACCGATCAGAGGGTTAACAGGAGGGTAGAATCGGAAGGAAAAGCTATTTTTTAAATACAGTCAATACAGGTTTTTCTATTTACTCCGTCAGCATTCACAGCTTTGAGTAAAGTATTATGAGACATGTGAGAAACTACAATAGGCTCCTAAGTGTCTTAACAGCCAACCAACCTGCTTCAGGTCAATACAACCAACCAACTTATGTTAAACCAATATAACCAACCAACTTGGCCATCCAGTCAATTTAACTGATCAACTTGACCATAAAGTCAATACAACCGGCCAACTTGACCATCCAGTCAAAACAACAAACCTACTATCCAGTCAATACAACTGGCCAACTTGACCATCCAGTCAATACAATCAACCTACTATCCAGTCAACAAGCTTGTCAACTTGTACATACAGTCAATACAACTGACCAACTTGACCCTCCAGTCAATACAACCAACCAACTTGACCATCCAGTCAATACAACCAACCAACTTGACCATCCAGTCAATACAACCGGCCAACTTGACCATCCAGTCAATACAACCAACCTACCATCCAGTCAATACAACTGACCAACATGTGTCAAATCAATACAGCCAATCAACTTGACCATCCAGTCAATATAACCAACCAACTTGACCATCCAGTCAATACAACCCTACAATTTGATCGTTAAGTCAATACAACCAACCAACTTGCTTCAAGTCAAGACAACCGACCTGCAAATTGCTTAAATATAACTGACCAACTTGAGTGTCAGGTTATTGTTGCATTATTTTTGAATATATGAATATAACAAAACATGATAAATAGCCCACTAGAGATTTATAAAATTTCTTTATTATCAATCATAATTTCAATAATAAAACTTAGAAAAACTTACACCAGTCAATGACCAACACTCATTAGCAAGGTTTGCAAAAAAAAGTTTCAAATTCATCTTGGATAAGGTTATTGGGTTGAATACCATATAATTATTCTACATTTCTGAAGATCTACCAGAATCAAAACATGAAATATGAATCTTTTGTATAATTTAATATATATAAGATAGTCTGTGAAATTTCACATTAATTTACATCTTGTCTGGTTTTATCATTCTTCAGTTTCTTGCCAAAAAAAAAAAAGTTTAAAAAAAGTATATATCTGAATTTTGTCTGTATGCAAAACTATTCTGTTACACAGTGGGCGATTAAGTCTTCCGATTGTGGCGCTTAAGAAAATATAATAATAAATTTGTCAAAAAAAACGTTGAAATTGTATCCACGACAACGCATATTTTGTAACACACAGCAGACGACAAAGAAAA
The DNA here is from genome assembly GCA_037043455.1 of Cyrtodaria siliqua. Lineage (NCBI taxonomy): Eukaryota > Metazoa > Mollusca > Bivalvia > Adapedonta > Hiatellidae > Cyrtodaria > Cyrtodaria siliqua. The sequence continues at coordinate 25,290 of JAWPHD010005966.1, forward strand.
GATGAGCTTATATCTAACATTGGATATCAACATTTTCTGTAATTTACATTTAATACTCAAACATGTGTCGACTTTCCTTTTTCCTTTTTTTTTCAAATGAAGTATATTTATTAACGACTTCAGATTTTTTTTAGTTGAAGACATTTATAATATCTTCTGTTTGGTAACATTTATTTTATGAAAACAAGTTTTGAGTTACTCAATGATAACCATTCATTGTTGTGTGTGTTTGGTGCCAAGCCACCTAGACAGGATTCTGTCTGATTAAGATACTGTGAACCACTGTTTATTAAATATCAAAGCTCAAAGACAGTCAGTCTCTTAAACAGAAAGATAACACAATTTCTACAATTTTGTATTTTGTATAAAAGATAAGTAAAATCCCAATATTAAGATGTGATAGCTGGTCCAAGTTTGCCTGAATATGAGCAGATAAATACATGTATTTGTGCTCCACAGAGTCAAACAACCTATTCTGAGTTTTTTAGTTTTTTTATTTTATTTTAAAGACTAATTAGTTTATTACTTCATGAAAACTTCACTAGATATTCTAAACAGGAGGTCAATGACCTTAAATCTCTACTGATAGGTTTTGATAGCTAGATGGCATTCCTGCATGAAGTTGCAAGAAAATCTGTCAAGTAGTTTCAGAGGAGTAGTCGCTACACGTTTTTACTATATAACTCTACGTAAACAAAGATGGCCGGGCAGCCATGTTAAATGTCGAAACAAAATAAGTTTCAACAAGGACCAACATCATGTCATGCTGATCATTTTAGAAAAAGTCCTATATCAATCACTTACAGTTTTCAATAAGTAGTTGCTGCAAATTTGATTTTTAAAAATCTATTTTTGGCCAAGGCAGCCATCTTAAATTTCCATCCGATCTGAAATTTTGCTAGGATCAACTAGACATCAAGAGCAACATTTCTATTAAGTTTCATGAAAATCAGTCATGTAGTCTCAGAGGAGTAGTCGTCACAAGTTTTTAACGTCTTTGACATCTAATCAAAAATAACTTTGGTTAGGATCAACTACATATCCTGCCTTGGTTAGGATCAACTACATGTCCTGCCTTGGTTAGGATCAACTACATGTCCTGCCAGTCATTTTGGTAAAGATTCCAAATCAATATCACTTACGGTTTTTGAAAAGGCCACAAAATCGCATTTTTAAAATCTATTTTTAGCCGTGGTGGCCATCTTGAATTTTCGGGCAATCTGATTTTTTGCTCGGATCAACTAGATATCAGCAGCAACATTCCTTTGAAGTTTCATGAAAATCCGTCAAGTAGTTTCAGAGGAGTAGACGTCACAAAAAAAAGACGGACGGACAGACGGACGATAGACCACGGCTGATCTTTGATCAGTCAAGCTAAAAACACAAAGACATTGGGTTTTAACAGTGTATAAAGGAATATGAACAGCATATATTGGAATATGAACAGCGTATAATGGAATATGAATGGTGCATAATATAGAATATGAACAGCGTATTATGTAATATGAACAGCGTATAATGTAATATGAACAGTGTATAATGTAATATGAACAGTGTATAATGGCAAATATGAACAGCATATAATAGAATATGAACAGTGTAGTGTGTAATGAAATATGAACAGCATATAATAGAATATGAACAGTGTAGTGTGTAATGAAATATGAACAGCATGTAATAAAATATGAACAGTGTAGTGTGTAATGAAATATGAACGGCATGTAATGGAATATGGACGGCATGTTATGGAATATGAACGGTGTATAATCGAATATGAACAGTGTATAATGGAATTTGAACAGAGTATAATGAAATATAAACAGTATATACGGGAATCTGAACATCATATGACATATGAACAATTTATAATGATGCGTCAACAATATATAATGAAATATGAACAGCATATATGAAATTTAAGAAACAAAAGGCAGTTTTGGACTTCCATATTTTATGACGAAACTGAAGCACATAAGATCGCTTCATTTATATTTTATTTATTTTCAGTTAGTCATCCACACCTTGTATATTTAAATATTGGCTATTTTCATTCAATTATATATTACCGCATTCACAGTTTTAACACACATTATAAAAATGTTTTAATACATTTTTATGACAGATTTTTAACTTTTCAAATGACACCGCAGTTATTTTCATGTACTTAGACTGAGGCGCTCTAACTTTAATACCAGAATGATCTTAATTCCATTTGAAGTGACCGCTAATAGATCAAAGATTATAACAATATTATAATAGACCAAGGGCTATAATATTGGTCAGTTTAACCAATGGTCAAGTATTTTAACTTGACACAAGACAGGTATATCTTATGTACACCCGAAGCAACAATGTTCTATATACGTTACATTCTACAATATACAGATATCGCAAACTTCGATTTAACGGCAAGTCGCATAATCCTAATCCCTGAAAAATGTCTGCTGATCCTTTTGAGTAGCGTAAAATTACTTACTATCAGAGAGATAAATGGAAAATAATTCTTCAATAGTCAACAAACATTTAAAAGCTTAATGTGGGCCATATAAATAATCTCGCACCTTTTGCTACTTGACGTAATCCGCGATTAATAAAAATTCTTTGAAGTCATATTAGCCGAAATCCAAACTTTAAAACAAAGTTGTTGAGTTAAATTGATACATTATCAAAATGATTTTTAACGCAGTCAGCATGATGTTTGATCATTTTGTTTTAACTACGGCTCAGATTTCAGTGTTATAATTACGCCTATCTCCCGATCCTATAGCTACATAATGTATAATGGGTTTGTATCAATAAATGTTTCATAGTTTTATACAATTTCTTTCAGACATAAAAAATCCTTGGAGTTTGTCTGAGAGAGAGAAGGATTTTAGTTAATTTTAGGGACATAAGAGTGTTTGTTTTAATGGTATTTTCGTCATTTTTAGCACATGTTAGGCCATTATTATACGACGGTCAATTTTTTGCGTTAGAGGCATACCAACTCATTTTCCCAGGGTAGAACCAGTACTGTATACCTCCCGCCATCCATAAGAACTGACACTTTCTCACTTGACAAGTCAAGCTCCCTAAGTCGGATTCAAATAGCAGCGGTGAGAGAGCAGCGGTGAGAGGTGAGAAAGTTTTAGACGCAACGTCTTTTCTATCCCGAATATTATTCTCTTTAATTTGAAATCAGTTGCAGAAACAGTTAGAATTTTAAAAAGAAAAAAAAATCAACAACAACAGGAAGTAGCATAAGATAAGTAAATATCTGTTGATACTTAAAAATTAGTACAGATTATAATTTTCTTTAATTTGAGACCATTAATTTTGTGGGCTTTTTTTTTTTAAGAAATGGCAAATTTTTTATACCATTATAAATGAACGAGTTAAATTCACAGAGTTTGTAATTTGGAAAATTGGAAAGGAAAGAAAGGAAAATGAAGCAACGAAACACATTTTCAGAACCCAATATTCACGGTTTCTGGAACTTCCGTTAATCAGAGATGTTTGAATGGTGTTTTTCGCCATTTTTAGCACATATTAGGCCATAAATGATGGTCAATTATTTTGTGGCAGAACACTGACCAGACCACCCCCATTCTTCATGGGTAGCAAAAGTACTGCATACCATAAACACTTTCTCCCGTAGGGCATAGAAGAATTACTTCCACGAACTATAGCACAATTACTCCCCCTGATATTCCGTCTGTTCCGAATTACGGAGAAAAATGACTGGCAGCCATTTATCAATCTCGAATAACTTATTACAGAAAGAGATTGGTCTGATTAATGGTGGTAAGGTGATTAAACATGTGAATTCTTCTAATTATCTACTAAGCAGTTTTTTCCTGACAGACATAATTGTTGAAATGGGGGGGGTAATTAATAACAAATAATTACTGAGCTATAACCCTGTCAAACAATGGATATTATACCAAGGTCTGAAGGTCAATATTTGATTTAATTATCAGTTTTTGCCGCATACCGATATATGATTGATTTTGTCCCATGATAATAAAGCAAAAATATAAATAATTGTAAGCAATAGCAGTATGTGGGGTTATTATTATCGTAGTTTCTTTTGTGTATCTGATCGATCTATTTGGTCTCGTAGTTTTGAGTGCAGACCCGAATCACTTCCTCCCCTTACAATATGTGTGCATGTTTATCAGCAATTTTATACCGCCCAAAATATGATGTCTTGTGTGAACTTTTATTTTTGTTTCTGCACCACATGCAATCACGCACGTTTGTGTCAAAACGTGTACACAAATGGAGGTGTGAGTGTGAACTGGTGTAACTACATACAAATAAGGAGGAAGATACAATAACCTTGCATTGAACACTCGTATCTTTAATTCAGACAATGGTTGTAGCTGTTCAGGTTCTCGCTATGTACTTTTGCTTCCTCCACAATGACACCATGACTCCAAACCTTACGGATATGAATGTCATACAGGGGGCAGAGACTGTGCACTTCGAAAGAAATCGTCGACGACTGACGTACGCTGATATAAACGATTGCAAACAGTTACCAGTATCAACATTTGATTGACACGTGCAGCAGCAGCACTCGTATCATACGGTTCCAGCTTGAATGACATGGATTTCATTTTGGAACAGCAACATCAGAGGGAGATGAGATGTAGGATGAAGTATTCCATCAGCCATGCCTCTGCCAAGGAATGAAACTATGTGCGTCAGAGGTCTGTAACACTTTAGCACTACAGGCCTTATTAACTGAGCTATCGAAGTCAGAATGGAATAAATGAATCGTGTTTTACAGCACGTCGACACCCGGAATGGAAGGTGTAGCCCTACAAGTGATTCAGAGAATGCAAGTGAATGCAGACACTGATCACCTTACTGCTGCTGATGTAGCAGACACTGATCACCTCACTGCTGCAGATGTAGCAGACACTGATCACCTCACTGCTGCAGATGTAGCAGACACTGATCACCTCACTGCTGCAGATGTAGCAGACACTGATCACCTCACTGCTGCTGATGTAGCAGACACTGATCACCTCACTGCTGCAGATGTAGCAGACACTGATCACCTCACTGCTGCAGATGTAGCAGACACTGATCACCTCACTGCTGCAGATGTAGCAGACACTGATCACCTTACTGCTGCTGATGTAGCAGACACTGATCACCTCACTGCTGCAGATGTAGCAGACACTGATCACCTCACTGCTGCAGATGTAGCAGACAAAGGCAATCATCCACTCAGTAGTTCACTTCACAGGTCCCTAGATGACAGAGAGACTATAAGCCTTTAGGATTACACCCAACACTGAGAACCGTTCTTTCGACATGGACAAATCTGAACTAGGCGAATAACCATACAAAAACAAGACCTCGGTCTGAGGGTGTTTCGCCCACCACGGCAAACGGCATATGATATATTTTATTAAATTTGTGCTTAAATGATGTCCACCAAAGACAACACTTACTTAGAGAACAAGTACTGATGTAATCATAAGAAGTTAAGTTACTGAGGTTAAGTGGTTTAACTAATGGGAAAATAATGCAAAAATATGACCTTGGTATTTTTTGTCATTCAGCTATGTCCAAAATATGACCTTGACCTAGGTAACTTTTGTCATTCAGTGATATGCATCAATGCCAACAATACATATGACCAAGTACCAAACAAAGAAAATGAGGCAATCACATACAGTAAACTGAGGTTAACTTACCTTGGTAATTTTGGCATTATGGGATGTCTCTTAACCCAACAAAGCATCTGAGAAAGTTTCAGAAAAATCCGAGCAGCGGTTGTTGAGATATAGTTCTTTTAAAATGCAGATGCTGCCGCCGCCGGAAAAGTGACTGCTATGTCTCACTACCCACTATCGTGGGTGAGACAACAAATAAAAGCGAGTTAATCATAAGAAATTAAGTTACTAAGTGGTTTAATCAGGGTGTAGTTTTGGGAAAATAACGCAAAATATGACCTTGACCTTGGTATTTTTTGTCGTTCACCGATGTTCACCAATGCCACCAATACATATGACCAAGTAACAAAGACATAAAGTGAGGCAATCACATCAAGTTAACTAGCTGAGGTTAAGTTACCTAACCCTGGTTAAGTTTGGGGGAAATAATGCAAAATATGACCTTGACCTTGGTCATTTTTGTCATTCAGTGATGTCCACCAATGCCAACAATACGTATGATGCAAGTATCAAACAAGGAAATTAAAGTTATCAGAACAAGTTAACTTACCTAACCAAACTGATGTTGAGGGTAAATAACGCAAAACATGACCTTGACCTTGGTATGTTTTTGTCATTCAGCGATGTCCACCAATGCCAACAATACATATGACCAAGTATCAAACAAAGAAAATGAGGCATTCACATACAGTTAACTGAGGTTGTTACCCAACCATGGTTGTTACCTAATCAAGGTTAAGTTTTGGAAAAATAACGCAAAATATGACTTTGACCTTGGTAATTTTGGCATTATGTGATGTCCCTTGTCCCAAAAAAGCATCTGACAAAGTTTCGGAAAAATTCGAGCAGCAGTTGTTGAGATATAGTAGATTCAAAAAGTGGCTAAAATAAAAGTTCTTTTTTGAAAAAAAGCGACAATAGACATGGGTTTTACTGGTCACATGATGTAGGTACAAACAACTTGTACTGCTACAATGTTCAGCACGTGCAACTTGGACAATGAAAATAAGTGTTCTGCAAAGTTTGTTTTCAATAGGACAGTTGACCTACCATGTTTGTTCCACATGGAAATCCACCCAGACCAATCTATTCAACTGCATACCTTGATACAATTAACTGGAAATCACATCTACCCGATACATTTGACCTTAAGCATTCCTTAGGGATATTTGTCTTTCCAATCATATTAGGTTAATTATGATAAAACTGAAAATTGATACTGATTGTCTCCATCTTATAATTAACTGCTAGTCAGTCAGTTGACACTTACCATAGGTCAGGGTACATGTTGACACACATAATAAAATTGGATGAACATGGCTGTAAAATATAGTGGGGGAAAAATCAGTCAATTCATAACTCATATCCGGGTAATATTTACACATAGATATTCAGCTCATATCCAGGCAATATTTACACTTAGATATTCAGCTCATATCTGGGCAATATTTACCATAGATATCCAGTATGCGAAAATAATGAGGGTTACTCAGACTATATTTTCAAACATTATACAAATTGAATTTCATTTTATAGTCACCAACAGCTATTGAAGGTCATATGGTGACTTTCCAGCTACCATTGGTGGAGGAAGACCCCAGGTGCCCCTCCGGGAATTTTTTGTACGTGGTTGGGCACCTGGGTAGAACCACCGATGTTCTGCAAGCCAGCTGGATAGCTTCCTCACATAAAGATTCCTGGGCCCATGAGGTCTCAAATTGAATTGAATTGAATTGGGGTTTTAAGGCGCACCAACACATGATCAGGTTATATGGCGCCTAACAGGCATGAACATGCCAGGCTCATCTTCCATGTACATGAGGGTTCGTGATTTCAAGTCCGAGACTAACCACTCGACCCCGGATGCCCCATCTCTGCATGAATATATTAATATTTTAATTTTAATTCTGCGTATCCACATTCAGGTGTAATAAAATAGGACAGCACCTAAGATATGAATAGTATTAAATATATAAGTTAATATTCGCAAGTTCATCGTCCTTTGTCAAAACAAAATGTTCCTAGTAATAAACCACAGTACAAAAACTCAATTACCCCTATAACATAATGTCATTTAAATTTCCATCAAAACTACCATTTTCTTATTATCAAAGGGAGTTAACTGTTGAAGTCTTAAGACAAAGATTCTGCTGCAGTATTTAATTTGGATGCTGCCAGTAGTAAATATAAAGAAGGTTCCCTTTCTCTTTTTATACGTGCTAATTTCTACGTTGTTGAAATGCACATGTATTTTTAGAAGTCCAGTCATAACAAACTTGATTTTCCACACAAAAAGCAAGAACAGAGGTATCAAAACAAGATGAATATCGTAGATTTTTCTCCGTCGCACATATTGTACTGGCACAGATTCGATCACCATTATCAGGGGGTGTATAGACTACAACATTGAGAATATGCTACGAAAACAAACTATTAATGTCAATTATTGTTATATATTGTTTTCACTATCTTGTCACAAATTACCCAGATTGCTGTCTACAGTCTTCAGTTCTTTTATTAAATTTTAAATTAAATTCAACAGCTGTCATATTTGTACTTATCATTTTAACAATCGTGGCAGGACATATACAATAACATGCCATAATCTTCCAATGTGGTCAAATGTTACAAATAAGCCTTGTTTTTGAAATTTGATATCCAAAAAAACAAAACTCTTAGGAGAACCTAAAACACTCTTCCTTTAAGAATGGTTCCATATTGGCTTTCAACTGGGTTTTCATGGTCACTCACACGCTTTATAAATGCAATGCTCCTGAAAGACAATGATCAATCCTGATAATTGACAGTTGGCATATTTCTGGATCTTGTACTAATTTGACACTACTATGTTTACGGTACTTACTGAAAACAAAGACATTTCAATTGCGAGATTAATACAGGGTTAAAGAGTTTGTTTGTACTTTTGATTTTTGACAGTATATCAATAATTTAACCCTTAACCCGCTACATACCGGTATATATAATGTACTGTTCTTTCTTTGAATTAAGACCATTCCGTTTATGTGACAAAACGGAATGGTCTTAATGACTGATCAGCAGCAAGTTACTCGCAGGCTGATCTAGGTTTACGATGGACGCAAAAGCTATTTTAGCGGGTTAATGGTTGCAAATGTTGTTTTAATGGCGACACGATACATTAAACATAATTTAAGACCACTAAACTATTCTTACACACTTTTACCAGGAAATACATCTAAAGCTGTTCTAACGGTCCAAATCAACAGTCGAACATCATTTCATGCTAGCCTGTTTTAAAACCTAGAGCATCAAAACTGTCTTAATATAATGGACTGTTCTTTCTTTGAATTAAGACCATTTATGTGACAAAGGGGTGTTTTGGGGGAAATGACTGATCAGCAGCCAGACATTGTAAACCCTGATCAGCCTGCACAATTTAAGTAAGCGTTCTTTTTACAATTTTTATTTTTTTATAAAATTTTATGAATCATTTCTCACTATACCAACTAAAGGGACAGACGGCAATCTTGAAGTATTTATCAAACATTGTAATTAGCATCTTGATTTATTTATCCAGCATCATTTTGACTTTAAAACCTGCTTGCATATAATTACATAAAATTTTGAGTTTCCTTGTTTTTGTCTTATTCTACCATAGGTGTAGATTTATTATTGGTCATTATAATCAACCGTTAATATAGAAAAACAATTTGCTTTAAAAGGGATGTTGCGCTATTCTGGAACTAGCCAGCTTTAAAAACCATGGAAAAAGCTGAAAGAATCAATATATTATAAAAAATGTGATCTTTTAAAAAATTTCAAAAATTCTCAAATGGAGGCAGCCATCTTGGATAGACGACGTCATCGTGCCTTTTTACCATTTATGGCATATTGATAAATATCATTTAAAACAAAGAATATCACTGCAAATAAATACAAATCGTAAAAAGAGCATTTGCGGTATAAATAGTTTACTTTGTATTTATAATTTAATACATTTATTTTGCTTTAAACACTATTTATTATCTATTTTACATATATGGAAAAAGGCGCGATGACGTCATCATTAAAAGATGGCTGCCTCCATTGGAGTCTTTTTGCACACTTTCAAAAGGTCATATCTCCTATATCTTTTAAGACATTTTGATATTTTTTTCAGCTTTTTCCATGGGTTTTTAAAGCCCTTTTAAATGAAACTAGAATAGTGCAACATCCCCTTTAAACAGGATGCTGCGACTTTTTTAAAAATCAAGACTGCTGCGCGTCCCTTTAATGTAATACAATAAAACTTCACTTCCTAACAGATAAAAACTGCATATTATAAGTCAATAAACGCTTCCCATGAACATTTTATAAAGCATTTATAAACATCTAAAATAATAGTGCTTTTTCAGACAAAACCACTGAATTTTAATTCCTTCCAAACTATTATCTCCATTTCATTTTCCAGCCACCCAACAACCCCTACCAAATCATCTATAATTACCGCTATCTTAATTAAGCTGTCAGGTGTCCAAATCCAATACCCTGTGTATTCATTGATAACCAATTATCCATGAAATGGCATTATTTCCCCATAAAACAACCATAAAACTGCACTAAAACTGTGTGTGGCCCATACCTTCTTGAACTGGCCACAGAAAATTAGTCAAATTGGCAATTTGAAAAAGATTTCGGTGTAAATTATTGTTATATATGTATCATTACTTGATGGTGATGGGCGCCTCCCCCTTGAATTTCCATACAAATCTGTGTATATGGTTTTACTGCATTCTTTAGTTAGGTATTCTGTTTATATTTCAAGGGTGATAAGCAGGTTTTACCATAACAAAAATATTAATCAAACTAAAAAAATTTTTTGCATGCGTCCCTTTTCCTTTGATTGTGCTTAATGTAACGATGCTGGAACTGGATTCTATTTTTGTCAAACCGCCTATAAAATCGCCATAAACAAATCACCTGTAATTCAGGATAATCAAAACAAACTCCCTAAATCATCATAACCAAACCATATAAATCATTAACCAAGTTAGATATATCATCATAACCTTAGATCCCCTAAGTCAATATAAGCAAACCACATAAATCATGGTAACAAATCCCCTAAATCACCATTACAAAATCACCTATTTAACCTATATCACATACAACAATAAACAAAATCACATGTCACCATAACCAAATTGCTTTTAAAATCACCATAAATCACCCAGAACCAAATCACCACAAATCACCATACCCATATCACCACCAATCACCACAACTAAATCTGGTAAAAAACACTCAAAATCAAAACTTGAGAATCACCATATCAAATCACCATAACAAATCAACTTAATCCTCAACAGTTCAAACTAATACAATTTAGTGCACTAGCTGGGAGAATCATAGCTTTAATGGTGTGTACCTACCATAGAGCTATAGAATTATTTATAAAATATGTATGTACCAGGATCATGTCTTCAGAAACCGCGCTGGAAAAGTGCCTATTGTTAATTGTCACTACAGGGTCCTACTGATAATTATAACACAAGGTGGCTCTACGGTAGGTACATACTACCATTATAAGAGCCACGATTCTCACTCCCACGTCTACAAGTGCACCAACTGTTTTATTTTAAGACTGGCATAATCAGACAATATCTTGATGTAAAGTTTTCAAACAGATCACTTCTTACAGATTAAAAATGAAAATAGAAACATTAATATGATAATTATCATAATCTGGGCCAGACAAACAAACAGCAGGCAGCCTGATGGTATATTTATAAACTATTCTCATTCATTGAAAAGATAAAGCAAACAATGTGCCAAGCACTATAGTTTGGTGGCTGATATTTACAGATCTACTGACAAAGATGTTTACAGGGTCTTTTCTCAACCCAGAGGTCCTGGGTTCGATTCATGGTGGGTCACGTCTCAGGTATCGGAATTCAGAAATAAAATATTTAAAGTCCCAAACACCAGGTTTTGCTCTAGAACAATATAAAACCCGCAAAATATAAACCTGCTGGAAATATTTAATTTCTTATCTAACATGGATTTTTATGATACGTTATAAAAAAAATAATTGAGATTAGACATAATACATTGTATGCCAATTTCTCAACATCAAAATACGCAGCTTTATTCGTTTTTTTAACGATTTAAATTTGTTATTGAAATACAGCATTGCTTTTAAGTAATGTTATCTTTGTTTTGCATGTTCCACCCCACCGGCCCCCGCGTTTAAAATGACGTTAACGGCGTGATGTCATAGGTATTGATAGGAATGAGTATTTTAATGTACAATGTTAGATTGCAGCTTTTTTTTGCAGCGTGGTACAGCTGCAAGATTCAACATACCTTTCAACGACTTTATCAATATGAGTGCTGCATCCGATTATATTATTAATTATCCAGGAAGCAGGCTTGATAATGACGGCTGGTGTGAACTGGTATGTACAGGTTGCCGATAGCGTTTTGCTGACTATACACATTTCAAACTGAAGTTTAATGACATCTGCAACTAGAACTATCACTGAAGGTGATGAACACCCCTGCTTTTTGATCAGTTGTTATATGTATATGAAGTTTGGGAACAACCCATTCAAAAGTGTTTGAGGAATGCAAGTAATAAAAATTTGTTACGTGACGCGACGCGACAAAAATGTGTTAAGCTAAGTGACTTTAAGGACGTTTAACTACGGACAGCGTGATTCCTATCTAAGCCCTAATTCACTTCACTAATTGCCCCTTCAAATGAAGCTAATGAAACATAAAACACTCCTCGTATCATGACCAAGTTTCAGTATAACATATTGTTATATCACATATTTATTCCATTCTCATAAATGAAAAGAAAGATTTCTCATAAAAATGAAAATTTATGTTTTACAAATATTTATAGACATCTAACTCTAAAAAAAAAAGCAACGCTGACACTTAGTCATGAATTGATTAAGGGGTTGACGTCACCAATATCATCAAGTCAAGGCTCGAATATAGCACTTGCAAAATGCGATTTGTTTTGACAAAATGCATGTTGACATTTTCGGCAGTGCAAAAAACTGCAAGTACATCTTTTCTGTACAAATTTAGCACGAGTGACAGACTACTCAAATAATGAAAGGATTCGTTGTCTTTTACAACACAATCTAATATAAATAGTTTATGTGCGGAAATGCTTTTGTCTGAAAGATGCAGAAAAAATGCTGGTAAGAATTCACTTTTGCGAGTTGAAAATATTTGCACTTAGTAAAAATGCCAAGTGGGTAAAATATTTAAATTCTACCCCTGATCATTTGCAGGAAAAGTTCAACAAAGCACAAAATGTTGGTTAAAATCATACAAATGTTTTAGTAAATGTAATAAATGAGCCTCCGTTCATTCTGATACAGCAACAAGCCTACCATCTCTTGATGGATTTTATTTTGTCTAATCCAGATCGAACCGATCTCTATATAATGTCACAGTAAGGCTCTATCAAATCTATGTCTATATCCCAGGCTTATTATTTTCATTCAATAAAGCTTATTTCTACAGCAATTTTTCAGCTTTTCTTTTCTCATCTTAAAGGCTGTCAGATCAAACGAAACTAGAACAGCTTTCATCCCTAGAATCAACAATATCAATTTATGTGAAAGTCCAAAGACATTATTTCTTTATAATTTTGACAAATGGCCTGGCTTGTTAGTATAATATACTGTATTTCTGTAGTTTTGTGAGGAAAGAGACAGAAGATGGATATGTGGATCAGTTTGTTAGATAACAAGCCTCCAATTTACCAAGATCAGTTAGGGAGATAACAAGCCCCCAATAATCAGATCCATGACAATATACTGCTATAAAAGGTACTCCCAAATCATTATTTTTTAAAGTAGCAAACAACGCAAACAACAGCCAAATTTTACAACATATGTATGAGGTATATATATATAACTTACATGTTTTGAGAATCCAAACTGTATAGACACAATATAAACGGCTTTAACCAGCCAGACCCAAACCCAAAACTGGATCGTTGAATTAAGAGTTGCCAACTCATAATTAATTTTTATGCATATTCAATCATGGGTATTTTAAGAACCCATGAAAAAAACTATACCTTAATCGGCATACAATTTATACATTATTATATAACAAACATCTGGACAGAGTTTTGATAAATGGTTTTGTCGTGTAATTTTGCCGTTATATGGAGCGTAAGTTGTTATAAAGAAGATTTATTTTTGTGTTCATAAATGGTGAGGAAATAGCTGTGTAAGAAACTAGTTTCAGATACCAGAAACATAGTCAAAACTATGTCAAAACATAGTCAAAAATATATCAAAACATAGTCAAAACATAGTCAAAACATAGTCCAAACTTAGTCAAAACTGTATTACGGGGCCACTATAGACAGGACCAAAGTTGCCCTCTTAATGCAGGTGGTCTTCTGCAAGTCTATTCTGTTTTTAAAGGCAGTACATCAGGCTTTGGGGCCTAATTTGTTTAATGCGACACATTCTGTTACAATATTGCTTACATGTTCTGAGGTGATACTGCTGCTAACACCAAGCACACACTACTCGAATACTATAGTCACCCAACAACACACGTTTGTTTCACTTACCTGCAAAGAGAAAAACACAAAATATAAATACAAACAATTGAATTTACAATTTAGTACATCGTTTACACATCAGGTATTAATTGCAACTATTTATTTGGCACAGATTATAAGAAACTTTCATGGATATCCGGTAAAGATCGGGAATTCCAACCCGAGGTATAATTGTTTTAATCTGAACCGAGGCTCTTTCCCTATCTGAACTGGATACCCATGACAGATTATGTTTTGCCTATCAGTGACATTGTGTGCGTTGACGTCGCCAATAAGTAACATTTTACATGTTTTTTCAAACAATGACGTCATACATCTGTTCACGTTATTGACGTCATTAGTGATGCGCGTGACCTTTATCTTTACCCATAAAGATAAGACTTTCCATCACCCATGTAAAATGTGTTTCCAACCCCCATGTAAAATGTGGATACCCCCTATCCGGTATGAAAGTGTTGACTGAACTGTGCAATTAGTTGTATAGGCTTGGACTACTTCAGCAGCTGATTCAAGAGCATTCTCTGCTAAATAAATGTGTCCCTTAATTTTACAAAATGCCAATATATCAGGACAAAAGATTAAAAACAAAATATCTTGGTACATGCCATCTTATGTCCAGAATAGCTGAATATATCACAGAATAACATGTCAACCAAATGCTTCCAAGTTCCACGAAAAACTGATACTGCAACTGTAGTCATGTCCCATCAGTCAAAAAACACAAATGGGTAGGAAAAAATGGTGTACAGGAGAGCACTATAACTCAAAATATACACAAATCCCATTTCTTGACCACTTGTCTCGAAGACAGAATTCAAGAATTAGAAAATATAAATTAACAGAAACCATGACCCCTGTTTATCTCTGCATGCAGATATAACTGGATGATTCCCCATGATCAAATGTCACATCCCCTTATTGATATTAATGAATATAAATTGCAAGATAAATTAAAACCAGAAACTTTTCAATGCCAATAGACAAGATGAAATATGACCAAGATGGAATTACCCTGATCAAGGCATACAATCTGTACATGACAAACCACATCCCAGGCAAATGCAGGCTAACAAATTTATCATCTTTTCCCAGAGTAATTTAGGATTTCTAACCAGAATGTTCCATTTACAAGCATGGAACTGCAAAAAAAATAATTAAAAATTATTAAAGAGAAAAACCTGTGCTTATAATGAAGAACGTCTTTAATTATTAATAAGAAATACCATTAGTATACTAATAATGAAGGTTACATTCATTATTAATGAGAAATACCATTAGTATACTAATAATGAAGGTCATGTTCATTATTAATGGGAAATACCATTACTATACAAATAATGAAGGTTACATTCATTATTAATGGGAAATACCATTAGTATACAAATAATGAAGGTTACATTCATTATTAATGGGAAATATCATTAGTATACAAATAATGAAGGTTACATTCAAATGTTAATGAGAAATACCATTAGTATACAAATAATGAAGGTTACATTCATTATTAATGGGAAATATCATTAGTATACAAATAATGAAGGTTACATTCATTATTATTGAGAAATACCATTAGTATACTAATAATGAAGGTCATGTTCATTATTTATGAGAAATAACATTAGTATACTAATAATGATGGTTACATTCCGTATTAATGAGAAATACCATTAGTATACTAATAATGAAGGTCATGTTCATTATTAATGTGAACTACCATTAGTATACTAATAATGATGGTCATTATTAATGAGAAATACCATTAGTATACTAATAATGAAGGTCATGTTCATTATTAATGAGAAATACCATTATTATACTAATAATGATGGTCATGTTCATTATTAATGAGAAATACCATTAGTATACTAATAATGATGATCATGTTCATTATGAATGAGAAATACCATTAGTATACTAATAATGAAGATTATGTTCATTAAGGTCATGTTCATTAATAATGAGAAATACCATTAGTATACTAATAATGAAGGTCATGTTCATTATTTATGAGAAATACCATTCGTATACTAATAATGATGGTCATGTTCATTATTAATGAGAAATACAATTAGTATACTAATAATGAAGGTCATGTTCATTATTAATGAGAAATACCATTGGTGTAATAATAATGATGGTCATGTTCATTATTAATGAGAAATACCATTAGTATACTAATAATGATGGTCATGTTCATTATTAAATGAGAAATACAATTAGTATACTAATAATTTAGGTCATGTTCATTATTTATGAGAAATACGGTATAACCATTAGTATACTAATAATGATGGTCACGTTCATTATTAATGAGAAATACCATTAGTATACTAATAATGAAGGTCATGTTCATTATTAAGGAGAAATACCATTAGTATACTAATAATGAAGGTTATGTTCATAAAGGTCATGTTAATTATTAATGAGAAATACCATTAGTATACTAATAATGAAGGTTACGTTCATTATTTATGAGAAATAACATTAGTATACTAATAATGATGGTTACATTCATTATTAATGAGAAATACCATTAGTATACTAATAATGAAGGTGACATGTTCATTATTAATGTGAACTACCATTAGTATACTAATAATGAAGGGCATGTTCATTATTTATGAGAAATACCATTAGTATACTAATAATGATGGTCATGTTCATTATTAATGAGAAATACCATTAGTATACTAATAATGAAGGTCATGTTCATTATTAATGAGAAATACCAATAGTATACTAATAATGAAGGTCATGTTCATTATTAATGAGAAATACCAATAGTATACTAATAATGAAGGTCATGTTCATTATTAATGAGAAATACCATTAGTATACTACTAATGATGATCATGTTCATTATTAATGAGAAATACCAATAGTATACTAATAATGAAGGTCATGTTCATTATTAATGAGAAATACCATTAGTATACTACTAATGATGATTATGTTCATTATTAATGAGAAATACCAATAGTATACTTATAATGAAGGTCATGTTCATTATTAATGAGAAATACCAATAGTATACTAATAATGAAGGTCATGTTCATTATTAATGAATTGAATTGAATTGAATGTTGTTTAACGGCTCATCAACACAGTACAGGTTATTTAGAGCCGCCCCAGAGAGAGGGGAAGGATACATAGGAATCCGGGAACCTGCCCTACTCTTATTATCGAATAGATTCCTATGGTTCTTTAACGTGCTCGGTTGATAGACCGATACACGGGACCGCCCGGTTTACGTCCCCATCCGACGGACGAGATTAATGAGAAATACCATTAGTATACTAATAATGAAGGTTATGTTCATTATTAAATGAGAAATACCATTAGTATACTACTAATGATGATTCTGTTCATTATTAATGAGAAATACCAATAGTATACTAATAATGAAGGTCATGTTCATTATTAATGAGAAATACCATTAGTATACTAATAATGAAGGTCATGTTCATTATTAATGAGAAATACCATTAGTATACTAATAATGATGGTCATGTTCATTATTAATGAGAAATACTATGAATCTTAACACATTCAGACAGAACTTTCAAAAATAAATTCTTAACTGAACAATTATAAACATTTTTGCAGCCATCTTCACACGTTCATGGCCAAGAGGAACCAATCAGTTTCACGATAATGATGAATAGTAAGACGGCAGAAGATTTTATTAAATATATCTCTCAAGTTTTTTGTACCAGATATTCAACTGCAATAATCATTTATTCATTTATATAACACATGCATAGCTTTAACATTTTTGCATAGCTTACTTAATAATACTTTCAAACTAATTGCCTTACAATTGCCATAATCACGCCCATGCTCTTTTAAACTTTCAACTTTGCTACCTCATTTAAACTTTGAACTTTGCTACCTTCATTTAAACATTGAACTTTGCTACCGTCATTTAAACTTTTAACTTGGCTGCTTTATTTAAACTTTTAACTTTGCTACCTTCATTTCAACTTTTAACTTTGCTACCTTCATTTAAACTTTTAACTTTACTTTAACTTTCTGCCAATATTTGTGAACTTCCTTGGCTTATTATTTAATGCACTACTCTACCCTTTTCTAAAGTGTGTGTAGCTTTAAAATACTTTGCTCAGTGCAACCACCACGCAACTTGTCATACAGTATAAAAGAATATGATTGATCTAAACTTCAACTTTTTGCCCTTAGATTATTTGAACATCTGAAACTTCATATCACCCAACCAATCTTTGCCAGAATTAGATGTTTTTTACCCAGCCTTTTCGAAGCTGTACAGATTTCTTGATTGCTGAAGCATCCCCACTACAATAGCTCCATGCTGTATCTTTGTATCAAAAACATGAAGTTTTGCCAACTCTGTGATTACAGTGACACATTTTGACAAATTACTCGCAGATATTCTCCAAACTCCGATGCTACAGGTGTCAAATCTGAAGTTATTCCATGAATTCCATCCCATCATTGTCACGGCAACCAAACGGAAGATTATAACTGCGAAACTACTAGACATCATGATGAAATGTCGTGGTTTTTTTTTTATGCCGGATTTGGTTAGCGTGATAGTGAGAAAACTGTTGAAATGCATCTATGGTAATTGGCAATCAAGTTTTCTATTTGCATTTTAAAATAAACGGCAACCAGTAACGCATGAAAATACATTTCATACTAGCTCATTTATGTAAATTACTACTATTTTGAAGCAGTGCGTTGAAGGGGTTTGTCAACAAACGGCTAATTTAGCTGCATGCACAGTTTGTTACACAGAAGAGGAGATCAATTCCAAAGGTTTTAAACTGCAAAGATCTTAAATAAAGTACAATACGTTGTGTTTATACGGGGGGAAATAAATAAGTTGAAACAAACTAGAAGGCTGTTCCACGGAACACGCCTGTCAGAGCTTTGTCAGTGTAACAAGGTTTTTTGGACCCAGATAAATGACCTTGAGAAACTGGCCTGACTAAGTTTTTGTGAAGAAAAAACGTGACTATTTAACCCATATAATGACCTTCAGTGTGACCTTGACCTTTATATTTTAGTGGTCATGTCGATGTTGTGATGAGTATATACTGAAAGTTTTTCTTCTAAATATTAAGAAATGAGCAAGTTATAGCCAACGTTAAGTGAGTATATATTGAAAGTTTGATGAAGAAATATTAAGAAATGAAAAAGTTATAGCCAACATTAAGTTTTCATGAAGGACTGACGGACGGACGACAAAGTGATCACTATGTATCGCGTTTTTCTTCGAAAAGGCGACACAAAAATTTAAGTCAGTTTGAACTACTAACGGCAGGTTGATCAATACAAATAGCTTTTTTATCAGGAAAAGCACTTGCAATTCAGCCTGGGGTTTGATTGGATGAAACATCATTTGTCAAGGTTTAAGTTACTAAACACATTATTTATTCGTATTATATATTCTCTTCTTTTTTTAAAAGAGGCATTATCACTAGATGTGTTGGTAACAGCAGAGAAACTGAGTCGCATCATACCACAATAACTATGCGTGCTGAAGTAATCTCGACACTTGTAAACTGCCTAAATGAATATATATCATGAACATGGTTTTATGTCAATCAATTTCAGAATCGATAACCAAAATGCTCTGAAATATAAAACCGCTATTATACCGTATGGAAAATTAAAGATGCTTAGATAAGAATCCAGTTGTAATTTGTTGGTAAATGAATTTATTAAAAAAAAAAAATTTAAGGGAACTGTGGAAATTGTACGAGTTAAGACATTCAACACATTCTTATGTTGACTGCATTCAATTTGCACATGCTTCAGCAAAGTTTATTGAATGTTGTTTAACGGCTCATCAACACAGTATAGGTTATTTAGAGCTACCCCAGAGAGAGGGGAATGATACACAGGAATCCGGGAACCTGCCCTACTCTTATTATCTTATAGATTCCTATGGTTCTTTAATGTGCTCGGAGGATAGACCGATACACGGGACCGCCCAGTTTATGTCCCCATCCGACAGACGAGGCTTAGGGAAAGTGTCTTGCCCAAGAACACACCGACGGAACTCAGTGGCACCACGGAGGACAGCAAAGTTTATACAAACATAAGTAACAGAGAAGTAGGAGACGACTCCTTCAGTAGTAGCTTTAATGAGGGAGATGACTCCTTCAGTAGTAGCTTTAATGAGGGAGATGACTCCTTCAGTAGTAGGTTTAATGAGGGAGACGACTCCTTCAGTAGTAGCTTTAATGAGGGAGATGACTCCTTCAGCAGTAGCTTTAATGAGGGAGACGACTCCTTCAGCAGTAGCTTTAATGAGGGAGACGACTCCTTCAGTAGCTTTAATGAGGGAGACGACTCCTTCAGTAGTAGGTTTAATGAGGGAGATGACTCCTTCAGTAGTAGCTTTAATGAGGGAGATGACTCCTTCAGTAGTAGCTTTAATGAGGGAGACGACTCCTTCAGTAGGTTTAATGAGGGAGATGACTCAGTAGTAGCTTTAATGAGGGAGACGACTCCTTCAGTAGTAGCTTTTATGAGGGAGATGACTCCTTCAGTAGTAGCTTTAATGAGGGAGACGACTCCTTCAGTAGTAGCTTTAATGAGGGAGATGACTCCTTCAGTAGTAGGTTTAATGAGGGAGATGACTCCTTCAGTAGTAGGTTTAATGAGGGAGACAATTCCTTCAGTAATAGTTTTAATGAGGGAGACAACTCTTTCAGTAGTAGTTTTAACGAGGGAGACAAGACAACTCCTTCAGTAGTAGTTTTAATGAGGAAGACAACTCTTTCAGTAGTAGTTTTAAGGAGGGAGATAACCTCTTAATGAGAGAGACAACTAAATAATGAGGGAGACAACTCTTTCAGTAGTAGTTTTAAGGAAGGAGACAACTCCTTCTGTAGTAGTTTTAATGAGGGAGACAACACCTTCAGTAGTAGTTTAATGAGGGCGACAACTCCTTCAGTAGTAGGTTTAATGAGGGAGACAACTCCTTCAGTAATAATTTTAAAAGGGGAGACAAAATCCTTCACTAGTAGTTTTAATGAGGGAGACAACACCTTCAGTAGTAGTTTAATGAGGGAGACAACTCCTTCAGTAGTAGTTTAATGAGGGAGACAACTCCTTCAGTAGTAGGTTTAATGAGGGAGACAACTCTTTCAGTAATAATTTTAAAAGGGGAGACACCTCCTTCATTAGTAGTTTTAATGAGGGAGACAACACCTTCAGTAATAGTTTAATGAGGGAGACAACTCCTTCTGTAGTAGATTTAATGAGGGAGACAACTCCTTCAGTAGTAGTTCTAATGAGGGAGACAACTCCTTCAGTAGTAGGTTTAATGAGGCAGACAACTCTTTCAGTAGCAGTTTTAAAGAGGGAGACAACTCCTTCAGTAGTAGTTTTAATGGAGACAACTCCTTCTGTAGTAGTTTTAATGAGACATTAGTTTAAGAACACTTTATTAGTATACCATATATATATATATAAATATAGGGAGAAATATTTGTGAACTACCAAGGACTATATATACTTGGTAAAGCATGCATCATAGAATTAAAATCACTACGTTTTTTCACAATTATTAAAAATGTACCTTTTCATCTGAACCAGCTTTCAAACACACATCAGAAAAGGTCCAAAGGCAAATGAGAGAATAAAAACAAGCAAAAGCAACCTTGTATAAAACGTACATCAATGAATTATTACTCAACATATGTGCAGTGCAGTATGAAACATCATCACATAAAAACATAGGGATAATCTTTGCTCTTTTATGTTTTGGGTTATCCATTAGAAGTGAAGATACCTAAGGCTCAACAGTGTCAGGACCACTGTTTATTAGTATTATTACAAATGGACTTTCACACTGCGTTTGCAGCTTTATCTTCTAGAGGTCGGATAAGGTTACAAAAAATACATTTTCTACCTGAAACCTTAGGGCCCGGTCATCCATCAGCCATCATAGTTTAGGCAAAGAGTGGAGGCCATTAAATGGGGTCACATAATGCGGCATTTTTCTTAACAAATGGATTGATCCATTTTGATACTTATATAATGATACTCACAAATCAATCAGTCTAACTGTCCTGCATCTGATACAGTTTCCATGACCACAAATACTTCAAGAAAACATTATGGCATGTGCATCTGTCAGCCTGCGGGGATTCGTGCAACAAATTATGTTTCAAACAAGAAAAGCAAGACAAGACGGTCTGACGGACCGACAAAACCGTGAACCCAACATTTTTCTAGAAGCATAAAAAGGCATGATAAGACATATGCATAATATGCATTTCTAACCTTGAGGGGTGCATCCAAGGTTGAGAGGGTAAGACAATGCTTTTCAGACCTCCTCGCCTCTCACCGCTGCGGGTTCGAAACCCACTGGGAGCTTGACTTGTGAGAAAGTTTTGATTCTTACAGATGGCGGGAGATACAGTACTGGTTCTACCCAATAATAATTGGGGGGTCTGCCTCTACCACTGAAAATCGACCAACACAGCCTAAAATGTGCTGGAAAATGGCATTAAACACCAGGCAAACTAACCCATTAACACCAAGTGCCACCTGGTCATTGTATAGCCATAACCATACATACTGTAATTATTTAGAATTAAACCTCTGTGTCATGTAAAAGCTGTAATTTATATCATCTTGGAAACGACCTTGAGGCCATTCAGTTGCCAAAAAATATCACAATGCACTGGACTGGTCAATTTGCATTCACTTTCTGCGAAACTAAAATTATTTATTTCACCCACCTCTCATGCTTCCTGGTGGTCATCCACTAATGTGTAATGTTTTTGTCAAACAATTGTTGTAATTGAAGCTGAACTTTAAATTTAAAATATGTCAAGTTGACAACCTGTGAAAATACAAGACTTTTAATTGTCCATAGTGGATCATTAGGTATTTACAGAGATTAAAGGTTGCAACAACCAGAATATTTTCTCCCTCACACTTCCCAACCTCACCCATCCCTTACTTTCTGTGTTTCCTTTGCATGGCCATGATTTGTCAACTTCATTAAACCTTCCTCCTCCCTAAACAACACTATTTTTTATTCGTTGTTATTTAACCTCCCTAAACAACGCTATATTTTATTCGTTGTTATTTAACCTCTTTAAGGTATATAGTTTTGTTGTACAACAAATATGCATTGCCATGGTTTGATTGTCAACTTTATTAAACCTTCTTCCCCCCAACACCACACGTTTTTTATTCACTGTCATTTAACCTATGGTTTTGTTGTACACAATTATGCATTGCCATGGTTTGATTGTCAATTAACTTCATTAAACCTTCCTCCTCTCCACACCACACTTTTTTTATTCATTGTCATTTAACCTCTTTAAGGTGTATGGATTTGTTGTACAAAATTAAGCATTGCCAGGGTTTAACTTTCAACTACATTCAACCTTCCTCCTCCCCACACCACACTTTTTTTTATTCATCATTATGTGGTCCGAGTATTAACTTTCATACCCCATCCAACCTCTACTCCAAGAAGCAAAAATGGGGTAGGCTGGGGTATGAAATAAAACCTTAATTATTTCGGCTTAAAAAGTTTGCATATTGTACAATTAAAACATTTAATAGATCATTTTAAACAGGTTATCACATTTTTTCATTATTTTTTTTTACGAGTTTTATTGTCGAAATATCCGTTATAAAACCTGCTAATGTAAGCTTTCCCATCGCTTAATAAAATTAAGGCGAGACCATCATAGTCATTAAACCTGGTTGGGTTGTAAATACTCATACTTGGTTTTCTTGTCTTCATATTAACCCTTAACCCGCTATATATATATAATGGACTGTTCTTTCTATGAATTAAGACCAATCCATTTATGTCACAGAGGGGTGTTTTGGGGAAAATGACCGATCAGCAGCTGATCTGAGTTAACAATGGATGCAAAGGCTATTATAGTCATGCTTAGCGGGGTTAAGGGTTAACAACCTTTTCCTTCTTCTTTGAAGAGAGCTTGAAAATCTGTGAGCTGTGATTAAAACAATCATTTGACAGTTGATCAAACTTGTGTGTCCTTTGTGAATTACCGGTAACCCTATACGTTTTACGGTTTCCCGTATTCGTGCAGCAGCAAATGAAGCCATTAAGACGGTGTTCTGTGTCAAGATGGATTTTTTTGCTCATCAAGAGGACCCTGTCATGAACTGCGCTTAAAAGTGCAGCAATAATTAACAAAGATATAAAAACCGTGAACATCTTGTCACTCACACGCGCTACACAATGCAGATTCTTGATCGTAAAAAGTTGTAATCATCATAAATTTGCAACATATTTAGCTAACAATCTGCAACATTTTTTATGGTGGCTTAATTTCAATTAAAAAAAGAGTTGTTGTTAGTTTAAAAATAATTTATTTCTCAATGTTGCTGTTACTACAGCATGGAATCTGTACACAATAGCAGAAAAAGGATTAGAACGAAAGTAAAATACTTATGATGTTATTCTTCTATGTTTGGAATTAATTGTACACAGTTGATGGCATAATAAACAGTAGTTAGTCGATACGTTTACAATATACAAGCTGGAAGTATGAAAAAAGCAAAAGCTATGTTACTGATACTAGAATAATGCTTAGCCAACATGATAAGATGAAGTAGCACTTAAATATAATAGAAAATGAAATAAACAGAACAAACAAAAGGAATAAAAGTAATAAAACGGAACTTGAGAATTCATCATTCAAATAGGCAAAATGAACGAAATATAAAAAAAAACTATATTTGGAAATTATAAATTTTAAGTGAAGAATATAAAATTCATGTAAATGGGGAGTTTGGGGACGACACAAGGGAGTAGGGGGTAGGGGTGTACTGTTTAAAGAATTCAACAAAGGAAGGAACCGATCTGCAAGTTAAAACATTTTGAGTTTTTAATATAATTATGAACTGCGCGTACCTGGGCATACGCACTGACGCACGTGCGTACAGGCTATTAAAGAAGCAAACAAATAAAAAGGGCTAAAAATGCGAAAAATGCAATAAAAACTGAAGGTATAGGGGTGTTAGGCACATTTGTGAATCCAAAACTCGATGGTGCGTATACCTAAATTAGCCCCAGGAATGCCCCTGTCAAAAATACGAATGTTTGCATCGTATGCTACATTTTGATCTCCAAAGAGCAGTGTTTTCAATGTAATATTTGGTAAACGTGGTAATGTATTCATGAGAACGTTTCTTATATTGTTGTACTTATTGCAATGGAAGAAGAAGTGTTCAGCGTTTTCTACACGACCACAGGAACAAAAAGGTGAATCAACCGTTTTTGGAAAACAGATCATTGTTAAGGGAGCTGCAGTTAGTATGTAGTCTTGTCTGCAATATCTAAAAGTTTCTTTTTCCAAAGTGGTTGTGTTTTGGAATTTTATTTTTTTGAATGTTCAGTGCATTTTTGACTGAGCAAACTTTTTCGGCTTGTCGTGAGTCTTCACTTAGCTCATTCCATTCACGAATGATGAAGGGGAGAAAAGAGTTATAGTAGTAGTTTGTTCGAGCATTGATGGTTTGGATATTTATGGAGTTTCGTAAGTTATACCTGGAAGAATTACCTACGGAACAAGTTCAGAGAAGAAATTTGGAGTTAGGGGGTTTATCATTTTATAAAACATAACCAGTTTATGCTTACGACGCCTGTCTCCGAGAGTCTCCCAACCAGCTTCTTTGTAAAGGTGTTCAGTGGAAATAAGTTTCGTTGCTCCGGTTACTATACGAGCAGCCTCACTTTGTATTTTGTCTAACACATAATATTTTTCATATTGTGTGCAGTTATCGAACAGCTAGTATATCACCGTATTCTAAAATAGGTCTGATAAAGGAAGTATAAATAGTTTCTAATGACACTCTATCAAGCGTGTACTTTAGTTTTCGCATAATGTTAATTCTCAGACATGCTTTTGATTGAATGTATTCAATGTGTTTGTGCCAGGAAAATGCTGAGGTGCTTGTGGTCCTCAACTTCAGTTATCACTTTGTTATACATAAATACCAGAGGGTGGTTAATCAAATTGACTTTTCGTGAAATGCGAAGAGATTCGGTTTTGGTTGGGTTAAATTTTCCGTCGGTGTGTTCTTGGGCAAGACACTTTCCCTCAGCCTCGTCCGTCGGATGGGGACGTAAACCGGGCGGTCCCGTGTATCGGTCTATCCTCCGAGCACGTAAAAGAACCATAGGAATCTGTTCGATAATAAGAGTAGGGCAGGTTCCCGGATTCCTATGTATCCTTCCCCTCTCTCTGGGTCGGCTCTAAATAACCTATACTGTGTTGATGAGCCGTTAAACAACATTCAATTCAATTCAATTGGGTTAAATTTAACAAGCCATCTATCTGCCCATGCTGAGTTGTTGCTTTTGTGCAGACTATTCAGATGCACATGGACAATACTGTAAAAAAACACTTTAAATGCATTCATTTTACATGTGTGGAGGTGGGGGAGCTTTTATATGAGGTCATTTTAACAAAAAAACTAAATTTAAACCAAATGTATAATGCTGTTATGCTCTATGTTAAAAATGCCATGTTATACAAATTATACCCTTAAAATGCTTACATTTAAAGATAAGTCCTTATAGGTCCTTATATAGCACTGGTGAGTTGATTTTCTTTAGAAATTAGAGGGGTGTATTTATTTGAGTGTGGGGGTGCATTTAAAAGGGAGTATAGAGTATTAAAGAGTTGCATGTTTGACCTCATTAACCTCAGACACCAGAAACAGAAATAGTGACTGTCGGGTGATTGTGATGGGAGATAAACAAACATCAGCACCTCGTATATATTTCTGGCCTAGTACCCTATCTAGGCTGGTCAGTGAACTGTCATTCAACTTCAAATACTTACTACTAGAATTACTTTTCTTAAGCCATCCTATAATACCTCCTCGGGGATATATCTAAAATATGAATAACTTTTTTGACTTCCTAATTGCCTCCCTTGCTGAAACTACACCGGTATTAATTACCTCCCTTTGTAGTCGTAGGGGAACAGTATGTGAGCCTTAATTAAGTCTTCAGGGATACATAAAATGGTGACAAAGTGTCGACTCATTACTTCTGCGTACAGCCATAAAGCATAAAGACTAATAAATTGCCCTCAGTTATGTTTTATATAGGAGCCACAACAAAGCCTGCATGCAAGCAGGGCATAAAGAGTAGTAAATGTGTCTGCTGATTATGGAGCAGACCTTTCTATTGCCCGATTATGGCAGTTTTATGCTTTCAAGAAAGACAAAAACAGAGTATATCTTGTCTGTATAATCAATGCTACATTTCCATTCAGACAGGCATCTATTCGCTAATAGTTTTACAGAAGAATGCGAGGAAAGAAACTCTATATTGCATTTGTTAAGATCTGTCTACGTGCTGCTATCGCGGTTTCAGTTTTTGTGTCGCCTTTTGTAAGCAACAGATCACTTTGCCTGACGTCTACATTCTTGCGTTTGTCCGTCCATTCGTTGTCACAAAAAAATTAACAGTGGCTATATTGTTCATGTCAAGGTCACAGTCAAGGTCAAATTCCAGGTTCAAAGGTCATTTAAGTCACGTAAAGTTAACATACGGTACTCTTTTTTTTATTTGTTACTTTTTTCATTTTTCTTCATCAAACTTCTGATGTGTACAATTCACAGTCACATGATCTTACCAATACATAACGGCCAAGGTCAAATACTGGGTAAATTTCTGGTCACAAAAACTTAACCGATGATTTGAAAAACCTTGTTTCTTTATATTTCTTCATCAAACTTTCAATATACACACAGATCAAGGTTTCGAGTCACTTTTTGATCACTAAACCTTAACATTCTAAGGTTACAGGTTAAAGTTTTATGAAAAGGGGCATAACAGTTACTCTGCGAAAATGAAAGTCACAAGTTCTTGGACATGGGTATTACATGGGTATTAACGTCATTCCTTGGGGTAAGATGAAGATGTGTGTTAAGTTTCATGAACAAAGTTCAAATACTTTTCAAGTTATGGCCAAGGTTAGCTTGCAGGTTAAAGTGTGACGGACGATGGACGACGTACGGATGGTAACGGGCAAAGACCCCTAAGTGTCTGCAATACTAAGCAGGTGAAACCAAAAAATAAATAGCTATAAAATGACCGAATTTAAAACGGGACTTGTTCAAAGATATGGATGGAACATTAACAGTTTCCTATAACACAGCGTAACAATAATTATGACAGTTTCCCATAACACAGCCTAACAATAATTATGACAGTTTCCTATAACACAGCGTAACAATAATTATGACATTCCTATAACACAGCGTAACAATAATTATGACAGTTTCCTATAACACAGCGTAACAATAATTATGACATTCCTATAACACAGCGTAACAATAATTATGACAGTTTCCTATAACACAGCGTAACAATAATTATGACAGTTTCCTATAACACAGCGTAACAATAATTATGACAGTTTCCTATAACACAGCGTAACAATAATTATGACAGTTTCCTATAACACAGCGTAACAATAATTATGACAGTTTCCTATAACACAGCGTAACAATAATTATGACAGTTTCCTATAACACAGCGTAACAATAATTATGACAGTTTCCTATAACACAGCGTAACAATAATTATGAATTACAACAAGTCTTATCAGACCAAGGAGGAATCCCCAAGTTATAAATACGGCCGCGTGGAGCACTGAGAGATATCTACATATGACGCTCAATGCGTTCCAATTTAATTCACTGTTAAGTTTAACGTTACCATAATTAGGATATACCTTCTTGGGGTCTTATTTTATATTTTCAGTGTATTTTCTTTTAATGGTTTGTGGCTCATTTAGTTTATTTTTATCCAGAAATAATGTGTTTGAATAATTCTAAAAAAAACATCTTTACATATTCCCTTTAAATGATAATGTACTTCCTAACTATGGAAGTTTAGCATTATCTAGAAATACAAAACCTGATGCACATATCTTGCCTATATAATTGATGAAGAATTTTCACTGACTACAGATTTCTTTTGACTTTAATTCCGGGGAAAAGGTCTGTATTTCTTTTCAAATATTTCAGACGTATTTGGCAAAGCACAATAACTGATGTGTTAACTATATGTTACGGCTCTAATACAAGAGGCTCTAAAGGGACGAAGACGCCCTACATGTTAACATAACTCAATACGAGGTCCCGCCCTTAATTCCATTAAACGATGGAAAAGGTTATATCAGCAGGATTTTAAAACGGATATTTCGACAATAAAACATGTTTAAAAACATATTTATTTTACTGAAAAAAATGTGATACCTGTAACCTGTTTAAAATTACCGATACCGGGCCGTCCAGTAAGAGCTTATATGCCGATACCGGGCTGACCTGTCCGAGCTTATATACTGATACTGGGCTGACCAGTCCAAGCCTATATACTGATACCGGGCCGACCAGTCCGAGCTTGTATACTGATACCGGGCCGACCAGTCCGAGCTTATATACTGATACCAAGCTGACCAATCCGAGCTTATATACTGATACCGGGCCGACCAGTCTGAGCTTATATACCGATACCGGGCCGACCAGTCCGAGCTTATATACCGATACCGGGCTGACCATTCCGAGCTTATATACTGATACCGGGCCGACCAGTTCGAGCTTATATACTGATACCGGGCTGACCAGTCCGAGCTTATATACTGATACCGGGACGACCAGTCCGAGCTTATATACCGATACCGGGACGACCAGTCCGAGCTTATATACTGATACCGGGCCGACCAGTCCGAGCTTATATTACCGATACCGGGCCGACCAGTCCGAGCTTATATACTGATACTGGGCCGACCAGTCCGAGCTTATTGGTGTGACCCGGCCGTGGATTCAACCCATGACATCCAGCATGCAAGGCAAGGCTCTACTATTAATAACTGAAAGAAAGTGAAATATAAATATTCCAGAGTTGCCAGCACATCAGTCAAAAACATTCCTGGACTTTTCACTCATTTTTCCCTGATCATATGTCATTTTTCATTGTCCAATCTGACACAATTTAAGAACTATTAGTTTTCAAACAATACAAGACATAATTCCCCAGGAGACATAATTCCTCACTAGCGTTACAATAACTGATAAAAAAGCCAGCTTAATGCTGCATCAGACTTGCAACGCCATATTTGAATGTTAATTAAACTCTACATGTTTAACAAAAATACGGGTACATTTTATATTTTTTGCTCCATGCTACATATTTCCTTCCTAATACGTTTCAGCTTGTGAGAAGGTCAGTAAAGCTAAACCACAGAGATGAAACTCTTCTTTTCTTCAAAAAATCAAATTTCAACTACAAAATAAATCTTTTTTTGTTCGTTTTGTTTTATTTTATAAGACAGCACCTCCTTGGCATGTTGGAAAGCGCTACTATTAACGGAAATATGGCGTGTCAATTTTGCTCGTTGTCGACCTCAATGGAGATCATCTTAAAACAATTCTTTAAATTCTATTTCTGCTTTAGTTCCGCGATTTAACTGATTCAACTGATTCAACAAACAGATACCATACATGAAATGACAGAAAACAATTTTCTGTTAGGCAAAAACTGGGTTTCCTGTTCAAATAATTCCTGTTATTCTACGATGGTTTCAAAATATAGTGCAATTTGAGGGGTGAATGCGAAACAATTGTATCCGTATATAAATAAAAAACCAGATACGACTGTTTTGCTCGGATCCCTCATACTGCCTCTAACCTATCCTAACTAGCGATATTCTGTATTTAGAATTAATCTCTGGGCAAAATCTCGCTATGATTAGCTTAAAAGGTTTTTACAAGGAAAGTTATAAAAGCGAAATTAGCAGGATGGAAGATGATTAAACTTTACGCTCGTCAATATAACCGTATTACGGCAAATCAATGATACTACTCAACACTAGAAACATATTGAAATGCATGTTTAACGAACATCGGAGTCAAGACAGCATGATGGAAAAGTGACAAAATTGTCTCCAAGTAGCTGATAATTGATCCATGATCGTAAAAAAGCGTTAGATTAGTCAACAGTGAAACAGTGGTCTTCCATTAAAACATGCGAAATCTCTGATCCATAAAAGTGTCTGCTGCGAAGTATCAAAGCTCACGCATTAATAGCCGCCTCTAAAACAGGGTGAATCAATTTCATTAGGCGATGCCATCTTATCAATAAATGTTTAAATACCTGCATGTTGTTTTGATTGGTTGTTGAGGACCGCTGTAATGAGAACAACAGAGGTTACCAACAGATCATGAGTCATCATTCATTCCAGGAGTTTTTCATTAATGCATATAATCAATAATCAATAGGTTATTACAACAAAGCCACTGGGGTACTGGTAACAGCTGACATGCATAACTGACTTTCTGACATTGCATGATTGACAAACATGACTGTCTGATTGACATACATGATTGACATACATGACTGTCTCATTGACATACATGACTGTCTCTCTGACATCATATGATTGACATACATGGTTGACATACATGATTGACATACATCACTGTCTGACTGACATTCATGATTGACATACATGACTAGCTGTTTGACATATGCGATTGACATACATGGCTGTCTGATTGACATACATCACTGTCTGATTGATATACATGATTGACATACATGACTGTCTCATTGACATACATGACTATCTGTTTGACGTATGCGATTGACAAACATGGCTGTCTGATTGACATACATCACTGTCTGACTGACATACATGATTGACATACATGATTGACATACATGACTAGCTGTTTGACATACATGATTAACAAACATGGCTGTCTGATTGACATACATCACTGTCTGATTGATATACATGATTGACATACATAACTGACATACATGACTGTCTGATCTCTCTGACATCATATGATTGACATACGTGGTTGACATACATGATTGACATATATCACTGTCTGACTGACATACATGACTGACATACATGATTGACATACATGACTGACATACATGACTATCTGATTGACATTCATGAGTGACATACATGACTGTCTGATTGACATACGTGACTGTCTGAATGACATACATGATGGCATACATGATTGACAAACATGACTGCCTGATTGACATACATGACTGTCTGATTAACATACATGATTGACATACATGACTGTCTGATTGATATATATATATGATTGACATACACAATTGACATACATGACTGTCTGATTGGCATACATGACTGTCATATTGACATACATGATTGACAAACATGATTGACATACATGGCTGTCTGATTGGCATACATGACTGTCTGATTGACATACATGACTGTCATATTGACTTACATGATTGACATACATGATTGATATACATGTCTGTCTGATTGACATACATGATTGACATACATCAGACTGTCTGATTGACATAACAGGGGAAGTAAACTCTGTAAAACCATCCGACCGGAATGCTGCATCAATCTACACTTTATACTGTGGAAGTCCAAAATATTTGTCTTTAAATGTTGAAAAACTGCAGAGTTAAGCAGACAAGGATGTAATAGTAGTTACAAACAAGGGCAGGCTACTCTGGAAGGGAAGATAATTGTGTTTAATTCCTTTTTGCAGGAAGTCACTATCCACCAGCCCAATCAGAAGGATCGATCAACAAACAAAATTGATAATGGACACCAAAGCCACCTGTAACCTCATAGGATAAAAATTACCATAAATTGAATAATTCTACGATTCTCAATCCGTGTTATCTAACCGCATTACCGCATTACCACATTACCAAATTTGGACTTCTGACGGAAGTTTTATAAGGACAAGTAAATCTGAAAAGTGAATAATAAGGGAAGATGAAAGAGTCGCGGAATCCCATTAACTGATTACAGAATCCACTTGGTAGATATACGCAGAGTGATCCTGGGATTGATCCATTATTGTGAAGCCCAAAACTGCTATCAATTACATGTAATGGGTTAATGCCGATATTCGCGGCCCATTGTTGACCATTACGTTTTTTGTTGGTCTATTTTATCTGCATCTTGTAGTAAGATTTATAGGCATATAGATACAATAATATTTCTGCTTGGGGATCAGTTAATCGGGAAACACAGCCATTAGGCGTAATTGGTTGGGCTGAAAAATAGGGTTCACGTCAGTGTGAAATATATTAGGTAATTACAGCAGAAAGGTTTTTTTTAATTGAAAAAGATAATTTTGAATTATTATGATGAAAATGTATTAGTGTATAATATCCAGAAATGTTAGAATGTAACATTTAATGATAACAATAATATTATAAGGCATTTATGATCCTGGTGCATAATTTCATAATTACGTACAATACCGCAAAGCACAACGCAGCATTAATTCAGTTCTGCATTAATGACCGATTGATTGAACTGGTTTTTATGGTGCACAGATACAAAAAGGTTATATGGCGCCTACAGGATTGAACGTTATAGGCCCACCCTCTATTTAATTTGAAAAAAAAAATGAATTGCAGAGTTGCCACAAATTCTATTGTAAACAATCCTTTTGTCGATGGAGCCACGCTCATTGTTTTCTACAACCACTCAAGTACCACCTGAAACAATATAATAGGGATGATGATGAACAGCTTTAACAAGAAAAAAAATGACAAAATGAACATGAATTTGGGGGCATTTTACCCCTCTGTCTTTTACCCCTCCCCCTTTACCTCATTTCCTCATGCAGTCACGCAGTGGTAAAAGTAGTATCTACGTCATGCAAATAATACTTATTTTTACATACAACTTAGTAGCGGTTTTAAATATATGTTTCTCTCCGGGACTATCAAGAAATGTTCAAGAGGTAAATTTGTTAATTGCTAATATTACAAAAAGGGTGGCCATTCATCATGTGTGATAAACATAAACCTCTTTCATTTCAGATGTGCTAAACATCTGAACATTGCTCCTTATTGATGTAGGGGTAAAGAGGGCAAATGGAAGATTTCTCAATTACCATTTCAAAATGCCAAGAGGGCTCTCAGGGGCATAGCTAAGGACTTTAGAATGTGTACACAAACAGTCTAGGGCGTCTGGGGGCATGCTCCCCAAAATAATTTTTTCCCCAGACCGTCTGTGGTGCAATCTGGAGGCATTTCCGCAACAAAATGAGGCTGATTTTGCCTCTGAAATTAATTTTTTTTTTCTAAAAAAAGTGAGCTAAATGAACCCCACCTCCTCCCCACTAGCTCTTGGTTTTATTGCATTTTTGGACTTTATAATTTTTTCAATATTAGGGACAATGTGTACACAACTGCATACTTTACATACAGGTAGCTACGCGCCTGGCTCTCATAAAAATGTTTCTTTAAAGATGAATGGCCACCCTTTTTGTAATGTTATCAATTAACAAATTTAACTCTTAAACATCATATGAACATTTCTTGATAGTCCCGGAGAGAAACACATATTTAAATCTGCTACTAAGTTGTATGTTAAAATAAGTATTATTTGCATGACACATATTTAAATCTGCTACTAAGTTGTATGTTAAAATAAGTATTATTTGCATGACGTAGATACTACTTTTACCACTGCGTGACTGCACGGGGAAATGGGGTAAATCTGAATTAGCTGCACAACTATTGCCAGATAATTGATAAATACATTTACCTGTGGATTAATTTACCTGTTGAAAGTTTTCTAGTCACCAAATAAAATCTAATTCTCGCTTTTTTACAGATATTGCAAGGTGTGAATTGTAAATATCTATTGTTGTTTATTGATTTTGATTTAAATAAACATGTTCATGAAACAAAACATGGCCGAAAAACTTTAATGGTGGGGGAGGGGTGCTTCTATGAAGACCGGAGCTCTTATTTCGGGTAATACAATATAATTATGTAAGTTTCTTTGATAGAGATTAAAACATTTCATTTTCCGATAATATTCACGAAATCGGAAACAAAACCATGAGTGGTTTGTAACATTTCTGTCTTTTCAAACAGCTCCACCCTGGAGCGTGCACACATTACAAAACATTCCAACTGATAGTGAAAACAAACAGAAAATGGAGTATCAACAACAATCGAAGACAGACATTTATTCAAATCGGAAATCAGTTTAGGATAATTAAAGGATTATCATCAAAGACAAATTGTTGATCTCCACTCCATATAATCTGATAACATCAGTAGGCAATTGAAATGAAACAGGATTAATATATATCAACTCAAAGGATTAGGCTTATCTGGGGGGTTTTATCAGATAATCCAAATATAAATAATGGATTTGATCATATCAAACAGTACATTATAGCAATGGATAAGGTGTTACAAGATGGAGTTTTAATAGATAAATAGAAATGGCTGGAAATTAATAATAAAAAAAACATGTGTTTTTTTGCTGAGGTCAAAAAAAGAATACCTGTGTTTCAGGTGGCCCGACTGACCCTATTTTTAAGGGTCCGACCCTAAAACTTTTTATGAAAAAATAAAATAAAAATAAAAAATTTAATTTGTTCTGAACAATGATTTATCACAATATATTGAGGTAAACTGACATCACAGAGAAACTTTCAGTTGTATCATCAACTTGTATGGGGTTTATGAGATAAGTACATGTAGAATCTCACAATATCTTGCTCCAAAAAAAAAAGCAAAAAAAAATGAAAATGCCTTCTGACCTACCCTATTTTTTTAGAACAGAACAGAACAGAACATATTCTTTATTTATGACTTGAACAAATGTTTCTCGTCATATAAATACATATTACATTTGTTATTATGTGACAGGTCAATGCAATTTTTACATTAAACAATGAAAAAGTACAAACACACAACCATGCATACTATACACTCATACAACTCACCCATTCACTCTGACGCCCGAAATGTCTCACACATTCACTCTGGATCACGTATTTATGTTATAAGGATTAAACTATTCCTATTACATAGTTTCATGTAAACTTTTAAGTTTTAATAGTTTACATGTCATGTCCAATGAGGATGAACATACATTTTTTACTCATTATACATTGCAGTATTGCGAATAATAAATGCTTCCCTAACAAACCTAGATAATCTAAAAAGCTCATGCTGGCTTGAAGATTGCATCAGCTGAATAAATTTAAAAACACTTGGATGTCTGTAATAATATTGTTTAACATATAATTTACGTAATTGTTCGTACAAAGGACAAATTAAAATAAAATGATATTCATCTTCTAAGTCTGTACTATTACACAATGTACAATATCTCTGATTTCTATCAGTTCTATTTTGTGAATATCTGCCAGTTTCAATTCTAAGTCTGTGGGAGGATAATCTTATCCTCGACATGGTAGTTCTTAATTTCAACGGCAATATATCTAAATACACTTCATATGAGAATGAGGTTTTAAAATGTCTATACAAGCATAAAACTCGATTATTTTCAACATCAGTGTTCCATTTTTGAACAAAACAATCTATTAAATTTTGTTTAATCAACAAATGAAAAGATTTCATATCAATACAAGTTGGGTCATTCCAAACATAATTATAGCCACAGTCTGTTATAATGGTTTTAACATTGCTGGCCCAATTCTTCATTCCTTTTTCACAATCTCTCACAGCGTCTTTATAAAAAGTTGATATTAAAATGTTTTTTGAATCGACCACCTTACTCCAATACTTTATTATTTTTACATACCTTAAAATATACAATGGGTATCTACCTAGTTCTCCATAAATACCGGAATTACTAGTAGACGTTTTAACCCTTAACAAGTATTTACAAAATTTCAAATGTATTCTTTCGATCTCCTTTGACTTTGTAAAACCCCAAATTTCTGCTCCATAGCTTAATATAGAACCAACGAACGCATCAAATAATTGGCAAAACGTTTTTGGTTTAAAATTGTATTTTTTTACATGTGCAATTAATATATTTAAAGCTTTTAATCCTTTACCTGCTAAGGTCTCTTGATTTAAATTGTATGAACCCGTATAATTAAAAACAGATCCGAGGTAGTCAAAATCGTTAACAACTTCTAAATTATTTCCATTATAAACCCATGTCTCATTGACTAAAAGATTACCCCTTTTTCTAAAAACCATAACTTTTGTCTTTTCCACGTTAACCTCTAATCCCCATTTGTCGCAATATTCTTTCAACAAATTTAAACGTTCTTGTAACTCACGACGGTGATTTTCCAAACAAAACCATATCATCTGCGAAGAGTAAAAGAATTAAAGTTATATCGTCTATTGTAAGTCCAGATTTATAACTGTCTTGTAAGAACAATTCCATGTCTTCTACAAACAGCGAAAACATTATTGGAGAGATTACCTCCCCTTGCTTGAGACCTATTGCACATTCGAAAAACTCAGAAAAATTATTACAATTGCGTACACAAGATATCACTTTGTCATACATGTCGC
Organism: Cyrtodaria siliqua; assembly: GCA_037043455.1. NCBI lineage: Eukaryota > Metazoa > Mollusca > Bivalvia > Adapedonta > Hiatellidae > Cyrtodaria > Cyrtodaria siliqua. Next base: position 62,881 of record JAWPHD010005966.1, read on the forward strand.
GTATAATTCTTAACAATTTACCTTTAATTCCTAGCTTAAAAAGTTTTAGCCAAAGGCCATTTCTATATATACTGTCGAAAGCCTTCTTAAGGTCTACAAACGTACAATATAACCGCTTGTTTTCATTCAGTAGTTTCTGTATAATACAATTCAAAACAAATATGGCATCAATGGTAGAGCGACCTTGCCTAAAACCGAACTGAGCATCTGATACAATATTGCTTTCATCACACCACATGCTAATTCTTTTATTTAAAATACCTGTAAAAAATTTTGATAAGCAGCTTACTAATGTTATGGCTCGATAATTATTTACGTCGTCTGGGTCATTTTTCTTGAATAGCGGAATGATAATGCCTTCAGACCATTTATCTGGAAAATAACCCGAGTTAAATACCCCATTAAATAAATCTGTGAGATGCGGAGAAATAATGTCTATCGCTTCGATAAAGTATTCATTTATCAAGCAGTCACCCGCAAAAGCCTTTTTTTTTTGAGAGAATTAACCGTCGTTATTACTTCAGAGATAGTAATTTCTCTGTCCAGTTCATCAAAATTGCAATTTAAATCATTAAAATCGTGTTCCTCACAAAACGTTTCAGCCTCATCATTGTGAAGTGACGATATATCCTGCGATAATTCGGAAAAATATTTATAAAACGTCTCTAAGGAAATATTTCCATGCGTACCCTTCTTTTTACGACAAAATAATTTCCAAAATTCCTTTGGTTTAGCATGTCTCAAATTTTCAATATCGCGCATTTTCTTCAACTCATAGGCGCGCCGCTTTTTCTTTATCAAAACCTTATAACGTATTTTGTTCTCATGTAATTCAATTCTATGCTCTACTGATTTACAATAATTATATTTTGATAACGCTGATAAGTAAAATACGCTTAGCTTCAACGCATTCCGAGTCGAACCAAGTTGCTTTATTATGGTTTGTTTCTGAAAAACGCACGCACTCACGGTCAATTATAGTTTTAGAAAATAGTGGGTCCGCGACCTCCCTAAAAATGTGTACAAATCCATTAATAGAGTTATTCAAACAATCCCTATCATTTAGGTTATTATTAATATTCAACGAAATATTGTTAAAATCTGTTAATCTTCCGATTAAACCACTGCGGAATTTATCACGAAGTTTATCGTCATATTTAATTCTAATTCTTTCCGTAGGCTGAAAGTCATGCTTATATGTATTGCATTTAACATTAAAAGATAACGGTGCATGATCGGACCATTCATTGAATGGTTCAACTTTAAACTCCCTTACTCGTGTAAAATCGAATTCTTTTAAAAGCAAGTAATCAATAACACTCGCACCGTTACGGCTCATATATGTGAACGACCCTATGTAATGATCATTACCTAGCCTACCGTTAGCCAATCTCAAGGAAGTTGATTTACACAAATCAAGGAGTCTGTTGCCATGCGCATTACAAACAGTATCCATAGAATTACGACATAATGGATAATCCGGCATGTAATCAATATCGTCAATATCGCTCACTATTCTATCGCACACAATATAGTCTTTTTTGACACCTTTACCTACACGCGCATTCCAGTCACCAACAATTAAGGTAGCTCCCTGGTTATCGAAATAATTAACATCATCTTGTAAGATTTGAAACAGATCTACTTGTGCAACATTATATGCAGGTGAATCTAAACCCCAGACATAAACTCCACATAAATAAATATCACTGTCAGATTGAAAAAAATTCTTATCAAGCTTCAGCCATATAATAGTATCATAGTGATTTCTCACAATTTGTATTCCATTTTTTATATTGTTTTTACAATAAATAACGATCCCACCACTACATCGCTTAGCATTTCTATGTTGGAATTTACGATAAAAATTGTAACTCTTATATCCATTAAGATCAATATTACTGTTTTTGTTGGTCCACGTTTCATATAAAAACACTATGTCATGTTTTTCTAAAATGTTAACAAAATCTGGATTTTCTCTTTTAGTCTTTGTCAGCCCATTGCAGTTCCACGAAATCACTTTCAGCTCACCCTCTGCGCCTTCCTATAAACCATCAGTCTCCACCGGTCTGCCATTCACATACAACGTGTCGTAGCTAATCCAAGATGTTTTGCCACTGTTTTTCGCCTCTTTCATCAACGGTACCAGTTTCCGCCGTTTTACTGCGATTTCTCTGGGGAATTGTTCCGTAATATAAAATTCTGTGCCGCCTAAGTTCCTCCTCTGGTTACGAACCATTTCCCTGTCTTTAAACAACGTAAATTTTGCTACGATTCTCCGGTTGGGAAACAACTCACTTTTCTGGCCCATTCTATGGATACGCTCAAATTTAATCGAGTCAGCTATGTCCTGAGCAACCTTAAGTTTGTCACACAAAAATTGACGCACTTTTCTTTCGGTAATTTCCGGCACTTCTCGTGGATCTTCGGGAATGTTTGCAAAAATGAGATTGTTTCTCATTGATTGGGATTGCACATACAAAAGATCTCCCTTTAAAGTGGCATTGTCTTTTTCCATTTGTGTTATTTTGTCCTGCGCTAGGCCAAGAGCAAACTCAATGGATTCCGTCTTATCCTCTACTTTATTTATTTTGTCGCTTGTTTTATTACATTGCTCATGCATAAATGTCCACATCTTCTTAATTTCAACATCAAAAGTATCTACTTTTTTTCAAGAACATCCAGTGTCTTCAGTCTCCTATCTATCTCGCCTATCCTATTGTTCATTTGCTTAAGATAGTCCAGTATATCGGCATTAGAGGGGGCGGATGTTGAGAGTGGGGGAGGCGTTTTTTCCACATTAAATTTCGGTACAACACCACCTGCAGCGACGTCACTGTATGACGGAGAATCAAACACTTTCGGAAATGTTTGACTTTCATCTATTTTGCTAGCTGTTGACATTATATCATGCACTGTACTATCATGCAAAACGAAGTTGGCCTCTTTAAGGATTTCACTAAGAGATGTGTCACTTACGTGCAACGCCTCAGGCGATCCGCCATGTTTTGCTGATTTGCTTTGTGTCTGATCTGTCCCATTGTCACTACTTTTTTTCCTTTTTTTCCTCTCTTCCTTCGATTTTTTTCTCCCCATTTGATCCTAAACATAGTCCATAGTTTCACATTTATCACAAATTATCACAATGTAAAATTTCACGAGTTTCATATCCAAACCTCGTACAAAATTGTAAATTTGTAAATTTTCACAGAGCGCCATAAAAACACGTCTTCACACATTCACCTGTCACACCTTAGAGCATGCAATAGGAAACACACCTATTTTATTTTTTTGCGGACTAGATTTTTTTGGACTATGGAAGACAGTAAGAGCAGATTGCTAAGGAAGATTTTTGCTTTTCTTGATACTAAAGATCCAGAATGAATTGAGTTTTGAAGAACTGAAAATTAATTAAAATTAAAAAATTTGGTATATAAGTTTAAATTTCATTGAAAGCTTCTTTTCAATCCTTTTGATTTATATTAAATATTGTCATATATTTTATTGAATGCTTTTTTGTTTTAAACTTTTACATTTATTTTGTAACTTTGTGTTTGAATCTTTTTTGTAGACCTGTTCAAGTCTGGGGTTACATGAATTAAATTGAATTTTAATAGGGCAGCTCAGTAGATAAAAGTACTCTTTCCTGAGGCTTGGTTGAGACAAGCATCGCAAGGGTAGCCTTGGGAGCCGCTGGTATGGGCAGCAAGCAAGGTAGTGAAATGCATGTTGCCGGCTAGATACAGCATCGTCCTGGGAGACCATTGGCTGCTGAGATAGGGCATCGTCCTGGGAGACGTTCCCGAGCCATTGGCTGCTGAAATCAAGCTGGGGCTGCGGCAGAATTTAATTCTCTCCTGTTATTTGTAATTTCAGTTTTCCCCATAATCTAACCCTTTTTCTTTCATAAAATTAATATACAGGTAATAGCATAAATACTGTTACACTACAGTTTAAATTAACCCTTGACCCGCTAAGCATGACCATAATAGCCTTTGCGTCCATTGTAAACCCTAGCCTGCGAGTCATTTTCCTCAAAACACCCCTTTGTCACATAAATGGAATGGTCTTAATTCAAAGAAAGAACAGTCGATTATGTACAAGTAGCGGGTTAACCCCCAGTGTTTGGTAGACTCTACCACCATTATGTACCAACATTATGTATACACTGTAGCCAGTTAGTACTTCGTCTGCTTCAAGATAAAGGTTTCAGCACTCTGACCAATCACTGATCTTATTTTTACAGGTACAGCTATTAATAGATGCACCAAATTCAAAATTTGACATTTAGGAATAAAAGTTTTGTTCTAGAAAGTTTAGAAAATAATCACATTACCGGTATATAATTATTTGATATATCTGTATAGAATTAATGTTTAGTGTATTTACATGCCAAATTTTATGGTTTAAAATTTTATATAATTTTATTATTTAGAATTTAGAATTTTATATAAAATTTTATGGTTTAAAAATGCGTTATTATTTAGAAATTTGTGATTAAACCTCTCTGAAAAGCATAATGCATAAAATGATCAGAACAGTTTATCTGGGGCCATTTTGGGGTTTTTATGCTCAACCCTGGCCTTTAAGGGTTAACATTGCAAAACCTGTGTTATATTATAGAGCTTTTTTTATCAAGAGATAATGAGAGAGATACATTAGCTATAGACGTATAGACTCCAGGATTTGAATTCCTCCAAGATGAATGATTGAAAATCCAAATTACTTCATTTAACAATAAAACTAAAAGCTTTACGATGGAATCGAAAAGCTAATTTCAAGATCTACCTATGCTAAAGTAAAACTCAAATCAATAAAATAACACCAGTAATACAGCGTTTCCTTATCACAGCATGTACGGTTGCGACAAACGGCGACAAGCGTTTGCATGATGTATGCAGTAATTTGTTTACTCGTCAAATCAAAACGCCGTTCCGTCCAAAATGCCCGCCACACATGCGATAGTCCCATAAAGCTAGGCACAGATAATTCGCTACAATTTGAATCTGCATTTGTCTCTAATATTTTAATGCAAGCTTGTCATCTCTGCCTTTGATAGCAAAACTTGATTAAAATGTTTAATTTCCTATATGTTTTGCCACATGCGATAACGGAATTACATCAATTTGATCACAAACACACACACATACACACCTGCCTATAAAAAAGGCAAAGTTGATTCGGGGCTTCTCATTCTGAATACAGCTTTTGGAGATGGGAAGTTTGTGAAATAGCAAAAATCCCATATATTATTTCCCAACTTTTAAGATATATTTGAGTCTGCTGATAGAGGTAGTATGAGCTTACTAGAATGAGATTATAAGAATCTTTCATGTGTATCCGGTGAAGATAGGGAATTCCAACCCGAGGTATACGTGTTTTTATCGGAACCAAGGTTCTGCCGAAGTTCCGATTAAAACACTTATACCGAGGGTTGGAATTCCCTATCTGAACCGAATACCCATGATAGATTCTTTTTCTTGCATATCACAGACATGTTGTGCGTTGACGCCGCCAGCTACTAACATTTTGCATGTTTTCCTGCATACCGGATATTGGCGCATGTGAATTTTATCTCGACCCTAGGGTGAGATGGAAATATCTAACCCGGTAAAATGACGGATATCCTCGTCCGGTATGCAAGAATCAGTTAACCGAGGCTCTTGTGGGTTCAATCTCATGACATTCATGATAACAAGTAGAAACCTTCATGATAACAAGTAAAGACCTTCATGATATGAAGTAGAGACATTCATGATAACAAGTAGAGACCTTTATGATAACAAGTAGTGACCTTCATGATAACAAGTAGAAACCTTCATGATAACAAGTAGAGACCTTCTTGATAAAAAGTAGAGACATTCATGATAATAATTAGAGACATTAATGATAACAAGTAGAAACCTTCATGATAACAAGTAGAGACCTTCATGATAACAAGTAGAGACCTTTATGATAACAAGTAGTGACCTTTATGATAACAAGTAGAGACCTTCATGATAACAAGTAGAGACCTTTATGATAACAAGTAGTGACCTTCATCATAACAAGTAGAAACCTTCATGATAACAAGTAGAGACCTTCATGATAACAAGTAGAGACATTCATGATAACAAGTAGAGACCTTCATGATAACAAGTATAGACATTCATGATAACAAGTAGAGACCTTCATGATAACAAGTAGAGACATTCATGATAACAAGTAGAGACCTTCATGATAACAAGTAGAGCCCTTCGTGATAACAAGTAGAGCCCTTCGTGATAACAAGTAGAGCCTTCATGGTAACAAGTAGAGACCTTCGTGATAACAAGTAGAGACCTTCATGATAACAAGTACAGACCTTCGTGATAACAAGTAGAGACCTTCGTTATAACAAGTAGAGACTTTCGTGATAACAAGTAGTGACCTTCGTGATAACAAGTAAAAAACCTTTGTGATAACAAGTAGAGACCTTCGTGATAACAAGTAGAGACCTTTGTGATAACAAGTAGAGACCTTCATGATAACAAGTAGTGACCTTCATGATAACAAGTAGAAACCTTCATGATAACAAGTAGAGACCTTTGTGATAACAAGTAGAGACCTTCGTGATAACAAGTTGAGACTTTCGTGATAACAAGTAGTGACCTTCATGATAACAAGTAGAGACCTTCGTAATAACAAGTACAGACCTTCATTATAACAAGTAGAAACCTTCATGATAACAAGTAGAGACCTTCATGATAACAAGTAGAGACATTCATGATAACAAGTAGAGACAAGTAGAGACCTTCATGATAACAAGTAGAGACAAGTAGAGACCTTCATGATAACAATTAGAGACCTTCATGATACGAATGAAAGACTGTTACAAGGTATTTACCCACACATATATAAATACAATATTATATTGTTTTACAATTTGCTGTGATTCCAAAAATGGTAAAACATAATATTGTAACATTTCTATCTTCTTGTTTTAACTGTAACAAGTTTTGTCCTCTACCTAATTTTGTTCTCAAATGCCCCGTCCCCACTCCCCACTCCCCACTCCCCTTAATGACGAGTTTGTTGATGCTGCTTTCCCCTGTTAATGGCCATATTTGCCGACACTGCAGACAGAAAATATAAAATTACACAGTATCAGGAAGATTAATCCAAATATTACAGCATAATCATTAGACCCAATGGAATTGTTATATGATTAAGTCTGGTCAAAAGAATTTAAGATGCTAATTTCATTTGCAGTAGTATCTTATTTTCTTCAAAGAAGAAATAATATATTTTATTTTTTTATTGTAATTTGTCGTCAAAGGTATAAAGAAACTTCATACTCATTGAGTTATGTAAAAGGTTGAAAATTAAGAAAGGAGCTCGTTGCTAGGTTAAATGGTGTTTTAAGTCATTTTCAGACCATTTTTCGGTTATATATGATGGTTGATTTTTCCATAGTGGAGGCAGACCACAACTTTTTCCTCGGTAGAACCAGTACTTAATTCCTTCCGCCATCTGTAGGAATCGACACTTTCTCACTTACAATTCGAGCTCCCAGTGGGATTCAAACCCACATCGGTGAGACAAGAGAAGGTTTGTACAACTCTGTAACATGTGAGCCAACTATTCTCACTATTTTGTTATAATCAAGGGCCATAACTGTGTAACTTATGGGCTAACTATTCTCAATGACTATTATGTCATTATCAAGGGCCATAACTCTGTAACATATGGCAGTCTACACGAAAACATTTGCAAGTCCACATGACATTCGGTTAAAAGACATATTTTTTGTTAACGCGCAATTAAAATGCTTGGTCAGTTGAACTCAACCTCCTTAAACAAATGTTGATTTATTGTACTATGACCGACTGACTAAACATGCAGCGACTTTACTTTTTTTTTATTATTATTTTTTATACGTAAATTTAGGATGGCACCGCAAATCACTGTCAAAAAACGTAAAATGAAACTATCCAAAACAGGTGCGCGTTCGTGTTATTTAGCAGCTTGTATTTGTGAATAAGCATTCGTTGTAATGCGTTCTTATGACATATATTTGCTATTAATGAACTAAAAATAGAACAAGTTTACAACAATCCATCGAAAAATAAGAATAACAATATCACCGTTTAAACTGTTAATATTCGATCTTTCTTTTTCAGTTCAACGTGACAAATTCAGGTGACCTTTCAATGTCAATATGAAAACTGTAATGCGATTGGTTCAAATCTAGTAATCGACCAATGAAATGCAGAGTTATAAATCAATCAATTTTAATCAAGGGAAAAAACTTTCCATTTATAAACAAATACGGCTTCAAATCAAGTTTAATTTACAAGCCATAAAAACACGATTTCTAATTGGATTTTAATTTTAAAATTGACAGGACACTCGGACAGAGTTAAGGGCAATTTACAAGTGATAAAGGATTTTAGTTTTAAAAATGGCCGGACACTTGGACCGACTAATGGGAATTTTCTGCTGGATATTTCAAACATTTGCCCGTCATGTCCGACGGACAGATGGTTTTCGCGGAGACTGATATGGGCCAACTATTCTAAATGACTATTTTGTCATAATCAAGGACCATACCTCTGTAATATATGGGCCAACTATTCTCACCGACTATTCTGACACCATCAAGGACCATACCTCTGTAACATATGGGCCAACTATTCTCACAGACTATTCTGACATCATCAAGGACCATACCTCTGTAACATATGGGCCAACTATTCTCACCGACTATTCTGACATCATCAAGGACCATACCTCTGTAACATATGGGCCAACTATTATCACCGACTATTTTGACATAATCAAGGACCATACCTCTGTAACATATGGGCCAACTATTCTCATTGACTATTCTGACATCATCAAGGACCATAACTCTGTAACATATGGGCCAACTAATCTCACCGACTATTTTGGCCTAATCAAGGGCCCAACTCTGTAACATATGGGCCCACTATCAGGGCTCGACGTTAACTTCACGGACAGCTTGCCCACTCTGCCAGTTTGTTGGTTGCCCAATTATTTAGACCCAAAGTGTTTATTTTATAAGGATATACTGTTTGTAAGCTATTGTTACAAACAACATATCACATCACTATTGTGTTACAGAACAAAAATGCAAAAGAAGTAAGGAATATCAAATTGTTTATCAAATTCACGCATATTCTCGTATTTGTAAAGCAAAATGTTCGTTCGGTGTCAACAAACAATAGTCTTAACAATCTTGATCGTCCAAGGGTTTAATGAATATACTGCGAAGAAAATAATATTCTATTCTATTATATTTTGCTAATTCAGACTGTAGCATATCTATCGATCATAATCAATTACGTTTAGATGCCAGACAACATATTTTCATAGTAAATGAAAGCGTCTCGTTGGAACGCGGACAAAAAGGAACAACATTAACAACACAAGTGAGTTTTGTCACATTATATATAGTCCTTGTCACTCAGTTTTGAAGTTGCCCAACGGGATTGAGCCTTTGAGACTTTACCTGCCCAGATCAATGTTTTACCTGACTGGGGCAAGCGGACAGTCCTTAACGTTGAGCCTGACTATTTTCACCGACTCTTTTGACATAATCAAGGGCCACAACTCTGTATCATATGGGCCAACTATTCTCGTTGACTATTTTGACATATTTAGGGGCCACAACTCTGTAACATATGGGCCAACTATTCTCATTGCCAAACTCATTCAACATCAATATGGTATGAACATTCCAAACATGGAGAAAGCCAACATTACTTAAATTATTGCACTATTAAGCTAAAATACTTTTTTTTTACATAGTCCATTGAAACAACTATAAATATGGGGAAAGTCAATATTACTGAATTATTGCATGATTAAGCTGAAATACGCTTCTTCTACTTTACTTAATCATTCAAGGGCAATAACTCTGCTATTATGGAGACTGCTTGTCTGATTAAGCTGAAATACACTTCTTCTACTACTTCTTCTACTTTACTTAATCAATCAAGGGCAATAACTCTGCTATTATGGAGAATACTTGCCTGATTAAGCTGAAATACACTTCTTCTACTTTACTTTATCAGTCAAGGGCAATAACTCGGCTATTATGGAGAATACTTGCCTGATTAAGCTGAAATACACTTCTTCAACTTTACTTTATCAATCAAGGGCAATGACTCTGCTATTATGGAGAATACTTGCCTGATTAAGCTGAAATACACTTCTTCTACTTTACTTTATCAATCAAGGGCAATGACTCTGCTATTATGGAGAATACTTGCCTGATTAAGCTGAAATACACTTCTTCTACTTTACTTTATCAATCAAGGGCAATGACTCTGCTATTATGGAGAATACTTGCCTGATTAAGCTGAAATACACTTCTTCTACTTTACTTTATCAATCAAGGGCAATGACTCTGCTATTATGGAGAATACTTGCCTGATTAAGCTGAAATACACTTCTTCTACTTTACTTTATCAGTCAAGGGCAATGACTCTGCTATTATGGAGAATACTTGCCTGATTAAGCTGAAATACGCTTCTTCTACTTTACTTAATCAGTCGAGGGCAATAACTCTGCTATTATGGAGACTACTTGCCTGATTAAGCTGAAATACGCTTCTTCTACTTTCCTTAAGCAGTCGAGGGCAATAACTCTGCTATTATGGAGAATACTTGCCTGATTAAGCCGAAATACACTTCTTCAACTTTACTTAATCAGTCAAGGGCAATAACTCTGCTATTATGGAGACTACTTGCCTGATTAAGCCGAAATACACTTCTTCTACTTTACTTAATCAGTCAAGGGCAATAACTCTGCTATTATGGAGACTACTTGCCTGATTAAGCCAAAATACACATCTTCTACTTTACTTAATCAGTCAAGGGCAATAACTCTGCTATTATGGAGACTACTTGCCTGATTAAGCCGAAATACGCTTTTTCTGCTTTACTTAATCAGTAAAGGGCAATAACTCTGTTATTATTGAGAATTCTTGCCTGATTAAGCAAATACGCTTCTTCTACTTTACTTAATCAGTCAAGGGCAATAACTCTGTTATTATTGAGAATTCTTGCCTGATTAAGCAAATACGCTTCTTCTACTTTACTTAATCAGTCAAGGGCAACAACTCTGTTATTATTGTGAATACTCGCCTGATTAAGCTGAAATACACTTCTTCTACTTTACTTAATCAGTCAAGGGCAATAACTCTGCTATTATGGAGACTACTTGCCTGATTAAGCTGAAATATGCTTCTTCTACTTTACTTAATCAGTCAAGGGCAATAACTCTGCTATTATGGAGACTACTTGCCTGATTAAGCTGAAATGTGCTTCTTCTACTTTACTTAATCAGTCAAGGGCAATAACTCTGCTATTATGGAGACTACTTGCCTGATTAAGCTGAAATACGCTTCTTCTACTTTACTTAATCAGTCTAGGGCAATAACTCTGCTATTATGGAGACTACTTGCCTGATTAAGCTGAAATACACTTCTTCTACTTAATCAGTCAAGGGCAATAACTCTTTTAAATTGTCGGATATTAGTAAATTAAGACCCCTGAAAGTGTTATAGCAAAATATGAAGGCTAACTGAAGTTATTTGAATTTTTTTGAATTTTCAGCTGTCCCACCTATATCTGGGCTGTAAAATATTTATTTCTAAACCGATTTTCAAAACTAAAGTATTTTTTATTTACCACTGAAAATACGAGCTCTAACGATATATAACTGAAGTATGTATTATTTAAATCGCTCAAGCTAATACAGAAAAACTTTGACTGAAACAAGTGTCCCAAGCAACAGAATTCAGACCACAGGGCACCGCTCCATGTTTGGATAATATTGATATATTTCTGCCCTGCGTGGATTCGCTCCCTGGCAGATGCATGTCTGATGGAAACTTCGTCCTTCCTCTCATCTCCCTCTGAGATTGTTGTCCCAATATAACTTAATGTGTTATTATGAAACGTTAAAGCCTATTTCGTTTAAAATTTAATTTGCCTTTTTTTTTTTTACATCTATAAATAGCATTGTCAAATTTCTACTTTTAAAAGAAATTATAACTGCACCTGAGCAAGAAACTTCAACTTAGCAAATGTGAAAACTCCTTTCGATCATCACCACTGGTAAGTATTGACTTACCATTAATCCTGCCCCTCCCATCTCCGCCACTGCCTCCAGCCACTTGTTACATAAATCCTCCATATTCAAACACTTGCTCACATGCCACAAACCTGCCTACAACACCTCGACAGAACGTTATAATTAACGCAATATTTCAATGACATGATATTCTAGTTCGCGCATCACTATCATTATCCTTTCTCCAGCGAAATAAATAAAATAAATTCCTAATTTATTTCCAGATTTACAATCTAACAAACTTTTATATTCCACCCAATGACATTACTTCTATTTTTTGTTACAAATCCTGTAACAAGCTCATTTTGAAGCAACAATGTTCCCTGTAATTGTGGGCCTATTTTATCGAGTAATACCAAAAGCCGTCAATAAAGGAAAAGGCAAAGTCATTCCAACATTTAATTGGAAAATAAAACACCACTGTCTAATGCCCTTCCAATATACCCACAGATTGCAATGTCAATATTCGCAAATCATCAATGTTATTTAGTAACACTTTTATTAAATATTTATTCAGAAACTCCATCTTCCATCACACTTTTATTGAATATTTATTTAGAAAACTCCATCTACCATCATCAATTTTCGTGTGTTTTTCATGTTGTAACAAATTCAAACTCTTCTAGTTCTTCTAGTTCTTAAATAATTAATTTTTCCTATCACAGATTTTTCGTCCATTTCATTATAAACATCAAAGTGATCATTTAATCATCAATGCACGAACAAAAAAACATGCAATCCATTCAGTATGAATATTTAATTCCATTCACGTCGTATTTTATCTATTTTATCTATTTTATCGCATGGCGTCATTTTTTAATGAACAAAATCTTACTCAATATACAAATTTCCTTGTCTAAACTGTCAATTCCACATCACAGAAAAAATTAAATCGAAGCAACAACATTTTTTCTCGATAACAAAAATCATCATGATCAAGATACGGCTTGCACCGAAGATACTTATACTAATCACCGCGTTTTATAATCATCGCTACATTTCCGAGCAATGTAATTCTTTCTTAGGTCGAAATAATTGTCAAAGTTCATACTTCAAGACAGCCGTCAAGAAGTCAATATAGCCTTCTGTATCATTGTTTTCAATATAACAACAGGTTTCAAGAATGGGAAAAGCTCTACAGAAACATGTTGCTCGCTGCACTCAACGCGGAATCATTTTAATTGGCTTTTCTTCTTATAAACTGCGTGCACAGTCTGTTTTTCTTTTTAGCGTATCTCCATTGACTTGTTGATTAAAAATGTTGAATTGATTTTTTACCTCTCACCCTTACATCTATACTTGATGAGCGTGTGTTCACTGGATTGTGAACGATAGCTTTCCTTTGACTTCATCATCCGCTAGAGTAACTCTTTGGGTGATAGTTACTCGTCACTCGCTCACATAATAATTCATACTAGTTGCGACTGCTATTACACTCCTGAACATCGTATCAAAGAAATGATGATTGATTTTGATTTAAGAATCAATGATAGGGATTATCGTATTAACGGAGGTCTCAATATGGTTCGATACATCACGAGGGCTGGTGTTTATTACCACCAGTATTACTATATTAAAGGTGGCCTCACTATGGTCAGATACATCACGAGGGCTGGTGTTTCTTACCAACAGTGTTATTATATTAAACGAGGCATCACTATGCTCAGATACATCACGAGGGCTGGTGTTTATTACCAACAGTGTTACTATATTAAAGGTGGCATCACTATGGTTAGATTCATCATGAGGGCTGGTGTTTATTACCACCAGTGTTACTATATTAAAGGAGGTCTCATTATGCTCAGATACATCACGAGGACTGGTATTTATTACCAACAGTGTTATTATATTAAAGGAGGTCTCACTATGCTCAGATACATCACGAGGGCTGGTGTTTATTACCACCAGTGTTACTATATTAAAGGTGGCCTCACTATGGTCAGATACATTACGAGGGCTGGTGTTTATTACCACTAGTGTTATTATATTAAAGGAGGTCTCACTATGCTCAGATACATCACGAGGACTGGTGTTTATTACCACTAGTTTTACTATATTAAAGGAGGCATCACTATGCTCAGATACATCACGAGAGCTGGTGTTTATTACCACCAGTGTTACTATATTAAAGGAGGCATCACTATGGTCAGATACATCACGAGGGCTGGTGTTTATTACCAACAGTGTTACTATATTAAAGGAGGCATCACTATGGTCAGATACATCACGAGGGCTGGTGTTTATTACCAACAGTGTTACTATATTAAAGGTGGCATCACTATGGTTAGATACATCATGAGGGCTGGTGTTTATTACCACCAGTGTTACTATATTAAAGGAGGTCTCATTATGCTCAGATACATCACGAGGACTGGTATTTATTACCAACAGTGTTATTATATTAAAGGAGGTCTCACTATGCTCAGATACATCACGAGGGCTGGTGTTTATTACCACCAGTGTTACTATATTAAAGGAGGTCTCACTATGCTCAGATACATCACGAGGGCTGGTGTTTATTACCACCAGTGTTACTATATTAAAGGAGGTCTCACTATGCTCAGATACATCACGAGGACTGGTGTTTATTACCACCAGTGTTACTATATTAAAGGAGGTCTCACTATGCTCAGATACATTACAAGGGCTGGTGTTTATTACCACAAGTGTTACTATATTAATGGAGGTCTCACTATGCTCAGATACATCACGAGGGCTGGTGTTTATTACCACTAGTGTTTCTATATTAAAGGTGGCCTCACTATGGTCAGATACATCACGAGGGCTGGTGTTTATTACCACTAGTGTTACTATATTAAAGGAGGTCTCACTATGCTCAGATACATCACGAGGGCTGGTGTTTATTACCACTAGTGTTACTATATTAAAGGAGGTCTCACTATGCTCAGATACATCACGAGGACTGGTGTTTATTACCACCTGTGTTACTATATTAATAGAGGTCTCACTATGGTCAGATACATCACGAGGGCTGGTGTTTATTACCACTAGTGTTACTATATTAATAGAGGTCTCACTATGGTCAGATACATCACGAGGGTTGGTGTTTATTACCACTAGTGTTACTATATTAATAGAGGTCTCACTATGGTCAGATACATCACGAGGCCATGTGTTTATTACGACCAGTGTTACTATAGTAAAGGTGGTCTCAGTATGGTCAGATACATGATGTTGGCTGGTGTTTATTACCACCAGTCCCACCGAGACCTTCTACACCACAAGTCCTTTCGTTTTGACCACAACAGTAGCGTTTTAGGAGGTTGAGCATCAAGTATTTACAGTAGTCTTTATCCGGAATTTACAGGTCCGATTGGATTTTCCATGTAGGTATAAACAGGGTAGAACAACATTCCTATTGAAAACAAACGTAGCGGAACACTGATTTTAACTGTTCAAGGTGCACGTACCGAACATTGTAGCAGTACAGGTTGTTTGTACCTACATTGTGCGACCAATAAAACCCATGGGAGGCCTGTTGTGATGAGACAGTTATTACTCGAATCAAATAAAATAATTCAAGATTCACAGAACGGGAGCAGAAATACAAGTAATCACCAACAGTGTGCATGGAATGAGGCACATGGAAGGAGCGGGAATAATGGTAATCATGGAAGAATGGCGATGCGATTGTCTCCTGCTTTAATATCCTGCCATTGGTATAAAAGCATGCTTCATTAATAATTAAGTATATCAATATCATCATTTGACGGATTATGTTTACGCAATACACATATTTCAATTTTCCATAACTTTAATTAAAACTATAAAACAGACTGGTTTGCATGTTATAATGACTTCTGCATTGCAATATCATAATCAATGAAAAATGCCAGTAGTGATCGAGGGTCTCCTAAAAAAATACAATGGTCCCAGTCGTTTAAATGACTCCCTAAGGGTTTTCAATTTGAATTAATTTGTAATGAATACAATTAATTGACAATCAATAGTCATCAACAAAAAATGGGGATTTGACAATAATACTTGCCCATTACTTCAATTACTATCGCGCTGCCATAAAACATTTGAGACCAATAAACTTTGTTATTATATATATCATTTTATATAGGTATTTTTTATTGGCTGAAAAGCAGTCATGTGAAAGTCATTAGTATGAACTACTGACTTGAAAACGTGTCAATAGTCCACTTTCGGGTGAATAGTTCTCTTACCGAGTCAATAGTATCTTCCAGATCATTCAAGTGCTTTATTACCAATGTCAATTATTTACCGTAAGCGCTCAATGACCTAAAAGTTATAGACAGTGTCCCTTTAACTTTGTTCAAGTTTACTAAGTAATAAATCTGTGATAAATATGATAAGAAACAAATATTTTATTTTGTTTATTCATACTGTTTAAGAAAACATTATTTCCATATTAATTTTTTTTTACTTATCTTGACACATTTTCTTACCTTTTTCTCTATATGATTCAATATAATAAAACAACTATCTACTTCTGTTTCTGTCAACGACTGAAACTATTCATCCTCGGGAATAACTATTGACCCTCAGCAGTGAACTATTGACCTAGACTGCATCTCAGGCAATAGTTCACTGCTTCGTGTCAATAGTCATTCCCTTGGATAAATAGTTTTAACCACTGACCTCAACAGATTAGTAGATAGATGTATAATATATGTCTCAAAATTCAGAAGTATAGACTATTTAACCTTGTTGTATTAAAAGGACTTGAACCAGGGAAAGCATCTAAAAGCTGTTCAAAAGATCCAAATCAACAGTCAAACGCGATTCCATGTGGGCCGCCATCTTGATTTATTTGACGTCAGACATTTAACAGGTAATTTTAAACAGGTTATCCCATGTTTTTAAGTAAAAAAATTTAAACATGTTTTATTGTCGAAATAGCCGTTATAAAATCCTGCTAATATAAGCTTTCACATCGCTTAATGGAATCAAGGCGGGACCACGCAATGTTTCTATGACGTTGTTCAAAGAAATGTGAAATTATATATTCTGTCATCTGATCTTGTTAAATTTACGAAAGCATAATTTTAAAGACTCAGCCAATCAGAATGCATGACATTCCTGATGTGCTTTAGAATTTGAATTAATCAAAATATGATATTGTATATCTCCTAATAAATGCTCCCCCTCTAATAACCTATAATAAAACTCTTACCCGCCACTCACCATCACTTTACACACACACACACACACACACACACACACCCTCCTCCCATCCTCCCTCCCCGCAACCCCACCACACACCCACTTTTTTCTTTTTCTTTTTTTTTAAAGAAAACAATCTCACCAGTTCTGTAAGGTTGTTGGCATGATTAAGTTTTTGAGTAAACTTTAATAGTCTCACCTCGAATAAAGAATTTAAGTGGTATAATATGGGGATGCGATGTGTTTTTTTTGATGCAGAGCATAATTATGCTTACTAGCATTTCTACATTTTGTTTTTATCACATAACGTCCCTTGTTAGCAGTGTCGAACACTCATTTAATATTCTGTTGTATGACACACGTGTCGTGGCGGTTCTATGTCCATCTGAATTAATTTTTACTTATTTTATTGCAATTTTATGTGTAACAAGAGCTGTCGGAGAACAGCGCAGCTCGACTATTCGATTTTTCGGAGAATAATACATTTATAGCTAGTATATACCATCAGAAAACAAGGCTACAACAATGTGGGGTGGGGTTGGGAGCACAACATAACTATGGTTGAACATATGTGAGTAAGAATTGACTAAAACAATAAAGAAATATGTAAGGGCAACATATGTGTGTAAGAATTGACTAAAACAATAAAGAAATATGTAAAAAAAAAGAAAAAAGTTTCAAGTCTGGGCCGGGGTGGGGGTAATGGGGTGAGAGGAGGCGGGAGTGCGTTGGGGGTTTGGCGGGGTGGGGGCAACATATGTGTGTAAGAATTGACTAAAACAACAAAGATATATGTAAAAAAAAATAAAAAATAAAAATGTGGGGCGTGGAGATGATGGGTAGAGAGGGGGGGGGGGGGGGGGGGGGGGGGGGGGGGGGTTGCAACATATATGTGTAAAAATTGACTAAAACAACACAGCAATATGTAAAAAAAAAAAAAAAAGGTGTGGAGGGGAGTGGGGGCTTGTGTAGAGGGCGGGGAGGAGGGAGCCCATGACCCAATATGGGTGAAGTAATAAGATGCATAATGCTATAACAAATCCCAAACCCTGATCTTATACATACTAGAATAAACAATCTGATCTTATACATACTAGAATAAACAATCTGATCTTATACATACTAGAATAAACAATCTGATCTTTTACATACTAGAATAAACAATCTGATCTTTTAAATACTATAATATACAATCTGATCTTTTACATACTAGAATAAACAATCTGATCTTATACATACTAGAATAAACAATCTGATCTTTTACATACTAGAATAAACAATCTGATCTTTTACATACTAGAATAAACAATCTGATCTTATACATACTAGAATAAACAATCTGATCTTTTACATACTAGAATAAACAATCTGATCTTTCAAATGCTTAGAATGAAAACAATTTGATCTTTTACATACTAGAATAAACAATCTGATCTTATACACACTAGAATAAACAATTTGATCTTTTACATACTAGAATAAACAATCTGATCTTTTACATACTAGAATAAACAATCTGATCTTATACATACTAGAATAAACAATCTGATCTTTTACATACTAGAATAAACAATCTGATCTTTTACATACTAGAATAAACAATCTGATCTTTTACATACTAGAATAAACAATCTGATCTTTTACATACTAGAATAACAATCTGATCTTTTACATACTAGAATAAACAATCTGATCTTTTACATACTAGAATAAACAATCTGATCTTTTACATACTAGAATAAACAATCTGATCTTTTACATACTAGAATAACAATCTGATCTTATACATACTAGAATAAACAATCTGATCTTTTACATACTAGAATAAACAATCTGATCTTTTACATACTAGAATAAAAATCTGATCTTTTACATACTAGAATAAACAATCTGATCTTTTACATACTAGAATAAACAATCTGATCTTATACATACTAGAATAAACAATCTGATCTTTTACATACTAGAATAAACAATCTGATCTTTTACATACTAGAATAAACAATCTGATCTTTTACATACTAGAATAAACAATCTGATCTTTTACATACTAGAATAAACAATCTGATCTTTTACATACTAGAATAAACAATCTGATCTTTTACATACTAGAATAACAATCTGATCTTATACATACTAGAATAAACAATCTGATCTTTTACATACTAGAATAAACAATCTGATCTTTTACATACTAGAATAAAAATCTGATCTTTTACATACTAGAATAAACAATCTGATCTTTTACATACTAGAATAAACAATCTGATCTTATACATACTAGAATAAACAATCTGATCTTTTACATACTAGAATAAACAATCTGATCTTTTACATACTAGAATAAACAATCTGATCTTTTACATACTAGAATAAACAATCTGATCTTTTACATACTAGAATAAACAATCTGATCTTTTACATACTAGAATAAACAATCTGATCTTTTACATACTAGAATAAACAATCTGATCTTATACATACTAGAATAAACAATCTGATCTTTTACATACTAGAATAAACAATCTGATCTTTTACATACTAGAATAAAAATCTGATCTTTTACATACTAGAATAAACAATCTGATCTTTTACATACTAGAATAAACAATCTGATCTTATACATACTAGAATAAACAATCTGATCTTTTACATACTAGAATAAACAATCTGATCTTTTACATACTAGAATAAACAATCTGATCTTTTACATACTAGAATAAACAATCTGATCTTTTACATACTAGAATAAACTATCTGATCTTTTACATACTAGAATAAACAATCTGATCTTTTACATACTAGAATAAACAATCTGATCTTATACATACTAGAATAAACAATCTGATCTTATACATACTAGAATAAACAATCTGATCTTTTACATACTAGAATAAACAATCTGATCTTATACATACTAGAATAAACAATCTGATCTTATACATACTAGAATAAACTATCTGATCTTTTACATACTAGAATAAACAATCTGATCTTATACATACTAGAATAAACAATCTGATCTTATACATACTAGAATAAACTATCTGATCTTATACATACTAGAATAAACTATCTGATCTTTTACATACTAGAATAAACAATCTGATCTTATACATACTAGAATAAACAATCTGATCTTATACATACTAGAATAAACAATCTGATCTTATACATACTAGAATAAACAATCTGATCTTATACATACTAGAATAAACAATCTGATTTTATACATACTAGAATAAACAATCTGATCTTATACATACTAGAATAAACAATCTGATCTTATACATACTAGAATAAACAATCTGATCTTATACATACTAGAATAAACAATCTGATTTTATACATACTAGAATAAACTATCTGATCTTTTACATACTAGAATAAACAATCTGATCTTTCAAATGCTTAGAATGAAAACAATTTGATCTTTGATGCACTAGATTAAAACAGTTTGATTTTTGATACACTATAATAAAACAAGTTGATATTCCTCATGCACTAAAATGAACCGTTTGATCTTTCATGCATTAGAATTAATGAAAACCGTTTGATCTTTCATGCATTAGAATTAATGAAAACAATTTGATATTTTACTCACTAGACTAAAAACAGTTTAATATTTTACATACAAGAATTAAACAGATTAACCTTCATGCAGCCAACACCACATTATTTGCTGCAATTCTACATCAACTGAGCAAAATGTCTTGTCATTATTGATTGACCATGGCACAAACAAGTTCTACAGGTTTCTATAATGACATCATGACTAAGTTCATTAAATTTTCCCTGTGATCTGTGCTCCATAATTTTCAGTATTACTTTCACCTGTTATCTCAAAAAGAGATGAAAGCCCAACTTGACAGACTCTTTTTTCAAACTGTGATCAAGATCAAGGGATGCGTGTGATATGCAGTCCCCATGTGTTAAAAACCTATTTGCTTTGATTTTGTCTGGCACATGCAGACTTCTGAGACCTAGTTCCTGTTTCCAGGACACCTTAATAGTGGGCATAATGACACTTTTCTAATGTGGTAATGCTGTAAACCATGCGGTGAACATGCAAATGGAAGCAAATTATCTGTTATCGTATAAAATTTTCATCAAACCAAATTTCATTAACTAATGTCAAGTCATTTCTTTGCAAAAAGCATCATTATCGAAAGTCTTTGAAGCTTTAGTGGTAAAAGAGTTAAATGTATAACTGAATCCACTTCCAACATCCACTATTATTACTATTATTATTATTGTTATTATTATTGTTATTATTATTGTTGGTGAAATTATAAAGTGTATTGTGACCATAAGGGTAATATGACCAGAAAAGGAGAAGATGTGCGGTTGATATGACTAGAGAAGGTGATGAGATGAGATTGATATGACTAGAGAAGGTGATGAGATGAGATTGATATGACTAGAGAAGGCGATGAGATGAGATTGATATGACTAGAGAAGGCGATGAGATGAGATTGATATGACTAGAGAAGGTGATGAGATGAGATTGATATGACTAGAGAAGGCGATGAGATGAGATTGATATGACTAGAGACGGTGATGAGATGAGATTGATATGACTAGAGAAGGTGATGAGATGAGATTGATATGACTAGAGATGGTGATGAGATGAGATTGATATGACTAGAGAAGGTGATGAGATGAGATTGATATGACTAGAGAAGCAAATGATATGAGGCTGATATGACTATATATAGAGAAGGAACTCATATGATGCTGATATGACTAGCAAAGGAAATGAGATAAGGCTGGTATGACTGGAGAAGAAAATGAGATGAGGCTGGTATAACTGGAAATGAGATAATTGAATTGAATTGAATTGGATTTTATAGTCGCACCAACAGCTAAGGTCATATGGCGACTTTCCAGCTTCCACTGGTGGTTCTACCCAGGTGCCCCTCCGGGCAATTTTCGTGCATGGACGGGCACCTGGGTAGAACCACCGACGTTCCACAAGCCAGCTGGATAGCTTCCTCACATAAAGATTCCTAGGCCCCTGAGGGATCGAACCTACAGCGGTGAGGGGCA
The DNA here is from genome assembly GCA_037043455.1 of Cyrtodaria siliqua. Taxonomy (NCBI): domain Eukaryota; kingdom Metazoa; phylum Mollusca; class Bivalvia; order Adapedonta; family Hiatellidae; genus Cyrtodaria; species Cyrtodaria siliqua. Next base: position 85,207 of record JAWPHD010005966.1, read on the forward strand.
AATGATTTCAAGTCAGAGACGTTAACCACTCGGCCACGGACGCCCCCTGGAAATGAGATAAGGCTGGTATGACTGGAAAAGGAAATGAGATGATGCTGGTATAACTGGAGAAAGAGGACTTAATATGACTGAAAAAAAATGAATGAGAAAAGGCTGGTATGACTGGAGAAGGAAATGAGATAAGGCTTATATTAGTACAGAAGGAAATAAGATGAGGCTGGTATGACTTGAGAAGGAAATAAGATGAGGCTGGTATGACTTGAGAAGGAAATAAGATGAGGCTGGTATGACTTGAGAAGGAAATAAGATGAGGCTGGTATGACTTGAGAAGGAAATAAGATGAGGCTGGTATGACTTGAGAAGAAAATGGCATGTGGCTGATATGACTGGAGAAAGAAATGAGATGAGGCTGATATTACTGCAAAGAAATTGAGATGAGGCTGATATGACTAAAGAATGAAATGAGATGAGGCTGATATGACCTAATAACAATTATTATTTCCGTGATTGCATAAGCTTTATTTTTTAAACTTTTTGAGTATATATAATTTAGATAGTTTAAGTTTTGTTTACTTCGTCTTGTATACAGGTGCAAAATATTTTTCATTTACTTACTTAACAAGTAAAAGAACATAGTTTGAATGGTAAAACTTGCTCTAAATAATTCCATCACTAGACTGAGCATCAAATTTGTTGTAAAAGTTTACATTCTGAGTAAGAAACAGTTTTCGATCTTATTATATCCCCATTGATCGCCTTTCTTCCCCAATGTTCATGTCTGTAAACGACCTGTGACATAGTTGTGCGTAGCCAGCTAAGCTGTAATTAAAGTCCAAGTATCCATTACATTTTTTCTGCTCCACTATAAAAGTGATTGAGATCAAAAAGACAATTTACCCTATTCTTAATGGTTCTTCCTGTTCAATTAAATACAAGCAATACTAAAGTGTAATTACCTCTTTCTCAGAGACACAATTTCTGGAATCAGACAACATCTATGATGTCTTGACAATTCCTTCTTTGCGAAAATACATTTGATTTTACAGGAGTGACTCTTGTAAAGATAATGGAAAAAGACTTGCCTACTAAATGGGAAATTTGTATCAAGTTTAGTTCTATTCAGGAGGTTTTACCAAAAATAGGCAAACAGTAATGATACTACTCTTAATTGGATGCGGCACATTTCCTTTAAATGTAGTAGATATTAGGTCGCAAACAACCATTGATTTTCCCATAGGCCTCCATTATAGCCTTTAGGGCTATCCTGATTTCCCTATATCTCGTAGCCATATATGGCGCCCCTAGCCTGAAACTTACATCCAAGTGACATTTAATGAAGAATTTTATTTTCGTAGCAAATCCAATGAGAAGTTAGTCGTTTCTGGCTTCGAAGTGACATCCCCCCAGTTTTGCTTCTTTTTTTTCCCGCCAAATGTCAACGTGTACCTACTTTCATTTTTAAGTCATAATTTTAAAAAATAATTACAAAAATATGTATTAAATGTTCCATTTGAAGAAAACATATTTATGTTTAAATTCTCAAGTTGTTTTATTTCAGTCATTATTTTTATCCAATCCATGACTTCACATTGGTAAACACCCTAGACTTTTTCTGGACCAATCACGGTCTGTTTTTATGTAGTAGACACGGACCTTATATAGCTGCAGTGTACTAATGCATTCACCAATGCATTTGAAATAACAGAAATTAACTTGGAAAAGAGGCACTGCCAAGGTCTAGGAAGACCTAAAAATCATAACCATTCTATTTAAAATAGGCAAATTCAGCAAATTACGAGTCCCCAAACCAGTGAAACTGAAGTTATTGAGCCGAATCCAATTTTCTATTTATAGTAACAGTGACCTTGACCTTTGAACAAATGACCCGAATAACAATCTAAAGTTATCCTGTTAACAAGATGAAACTGCCTTAGTTTGACAATCAAGGGCATTACATATTTAAAGCCTCAGTCAATTTTGCTCAAACTTGTATATATTAGCAGCAAATATATTTAGGGGTAAAATAGCAAGGCTGCATTCACATTTGACTTTTAAGTTAATACATAACCTGCATAATATTGATATAAACACTTATATGGGCCACATCAGAAAGTTTCTCAAGGTTATACTTATTTACACAAAACCTGAAAAAAGATCCGATTAAGATGTTTACAGAAACAGAAAACTCCTCCGTCACCATCAAGCAACAAACAGTAATAAGACACAAATGAATTAGAGACTGGGTGGATGTAGCTGGATCTACCATCATTAATAATCCATTACTCCTACATAATCTGACAAGAATCTGTACTAATCCAACAGTTAGTGTAAATATGTACTATGCAGAAAATAAGATATACCATCTAAACATTCCCTCAATATAAAAAACAGTTTTTCGAAATTTGATAAATGAAAACTGAAAAAAACAAGAGGTCAATGACCTTGAAGCTCTACTGATTGATTTTGATTTCAGGAAGTAGTCGCTACAGACTTGTTTTTTGAAAATCTATTTTTAACCGTGGCGGCCATCTTGAATTTCCGGCTGACCTGAAATTTTGCTAGGATCAATTAGACATTAAGAGCAACATTCCTGTGAAGTTTCATGAAAATCCGTCAAGTAGTTTCAGACGAGTAGTCGCTACAAGTTTTCAATATATAACTCTATGTAACCAAAGATGGCCACTGGCAGCCATGTTTAACGTCGAATCAAAATAATTTTCCACAAGGATCAACATCATGTCATGCTGATCATTTCAGAAAAAGTCCCATATCAATATCACTTATAGTTTTCAAGAAGAAGTCGCTACAAACTTATTTTTTAAAAATCTATTTTTAGCTGTGACGGCCATCTTGAATTTCTGGCCGATCTGAAATTTTGCTAGGATCAATAAGACATCAAGAGCAACATTCCTGTAAAGTTTCATGACAATCCGTCAAGTAGTTTCAGAGGAGTAGTCGCTACAAGTTTTTACTATATAACTCTATGTAAACAAAGATGGCCGCTGGCAGCCATGTTTAACGTTGGATCAAAACGATTTTTGACAAGGATCAACATCATGTCATGCTGATCATTTTAGAAAAAGTCCCATATCAATATCACTTACAGTTTTCAAGAAGTAGTCGCTACAAACTTGTATTTTAAAACTCTATTTTTAGCTTTGGCGGCCATCTTGGATTTCACATCAACATGAATTTTTGCTAGGATCAACTAGACTTTATGAGCAACATTTCTGTAAAGTTTCATGAATATCCATCCAGTAGTTTCAGAGGAGTTGTCGCTACAAATAAAAGTTTACGGACAGACGGACAGACGGACGACGAACGCCGTACCACGGCATAAGCTCTGCTGATCTCTGATCAGTAGAGCTAAAAATGAATACTGTCTGAGACTTCCATCTGTTTGAGATTAGAATATAAGTAATTAATTATTATGTTATCATTAGTATTAATCGTCCAGGAAGCATAACAAGAACTGTCGGAGAACAGCGCAGCTCGACTATTCGATTCTTCAGAGAATAATAAATTATATAGCCAGTATATACCATCAGAAAACAAGGCTAAAACAATGTGGGGGTGGGAACGGGGGTCGGGGTGGGTATAGAAACTCGGGCCGATATAAAATTATTGTTAGAATCTTATACAAATTATAGTAAGATTTGGGGCAGGGTGTGAAATTTTATTTTTATCAGTTTTAATCCAAAATTGCTATCATTTTAAAGAAATTTATGGTCGAAAGGCAACTCAGGGAGGGAGGGGATATCTGGCAATTTTTATTGTGGCCTCAGTTCAGTGGAGAGAGTGGGGGTGTGTGGGTGGAGTGGGGGCATCATTTGATATAGGTGTAGATTTCATAAAACAAAACAACGCAGACATAGGTAAAAACAAAACATTTGGGTGGTGGTGATAATGGAGTGGTGTGATGGTTGGGGGTGCGGGGCGAAATATATTGATCAACTGATAAAACAAAACAACACAGAGATATGAATTTGGGTTCCATGGGAGCCTAGGGGTTACAGGAACCAAAATTACTTAAGCAGCCTTTAAGATAATTCTATAAGGAAGCTCATGGCCAAATTTGGCTGTGCTAGGATAAGAAATCTAAGAGACATAGACCTGTAAACACAGCTTACACGCAAAATTTGATGTGAAATAAGACACATTTTAAGGGCTATCAGAATTTGAGTTCCGTGGGAGCCCAGGGGCTACAGGAACCAAAATTGCTTATGCAGTCCTTAAGATTATGCTATAAGGAAGCCCATGGTCAAATTTGGTTGTTCTAGGATAAGAAATGTAATGTAAGAGACATAGACTTGTAAACACAGCTTACACACAAACTTGATGTGGGACGCCAGCGCCGGGGTGATTACATACATGTAAGCTTTCTTATTCTTCGAATAGTCGAGCTAAAAAGTAATAAAGTCAACAACAGCTAACACCTCCCTCCCAAAGGCGTCACATTACCTTAGATATTAAACAGATTCAAACCCACCATCTATCACTGTACCTATTGTTTTACATTGTTAAAAAGCCTTTTACTGAATTAGAAACCCTGACACCCGATGTTCATCCTATTCATTCTCTCCCATCTATTATTTATCCCTTTTAGAATATAATTCTGTCAACCCAGGGACAGTGCGAGACTTACTTACGGGCTCGTCCGATGATACCCACAAGGGAGACATAAAACAGTAAATATCTCATGGTAATTGTTTATATCCAATTCTACAGTTTGAATTGCGATCTTTTACAGAATTTCTCAAATGACTACGAACCTAAACCAAGACAGATATAGCTTAGAAATTAGTTCAGAATTTGTTTGGCGCAATCAAAAACTGCTTGCATTGATTTAGCTCTTCCATAGTAAATCCTCATTAATATTTACCAATGTGAACAACATCAATGAGGCAATTTACAACAACAAATGCAAGCGTTTACAAGAGCATTATTACTAACACTATATTGTCATCATTTATCTTGTCATCAACTTCTTGTCATCATATACTTAATCTTGACATCACCAGCATCATCATCATGTCATCATCATCATCCACATCATCACCATCATCATCCACATCATCATCATCATCACCATTAGCATCGCCATCATCATTATCATCATCCTCATTGTTATCATGATCATCTTGTCATCATAATAGACACAATAGTGATGGCCACCGCCACTAACAAGATTGCATTCAACATCATCAACAACCACAAAACTATGCAAATTTTGTATAACACATACAGACCATGTTTCACAAAACAATCAGCCACTGCTGCAGGTGAAACATAATGATGTTTTAATTCACACTTAATTCACCAGCTAGCTGCTTAATCTTCTCCTGGGAGCACTCAGGTAGTGAGAGATAAAACATGCCTGGTTATCAGGGAGACCTTTTGATGTAGGGGTCACGTGGGGCCAGTAATCATTGGTCATCAACCAGTGGCCATGTGGTCAATGGGGGTCATATGCTAAGTCACAAATCACTGGTTAACAAAGGTGCCACACTAATTACAGGTAACCCTGTATAGTGACATCAAATTGAATGGCAAATTGATACAGCAATATGTCAATTGTTAAATTACAGTCTCAAGTGTCTATTTTGAAAATATTTAAATTCATTGTATCTTTCTGTTGAAAAAAAAATTAGCGTGTAAGTTTCAATAAACTTCATTCCAAGGAAGCGCACACACTGTGCGCATATACTGTGCACACATCCGATGGGTCTCGATAGAAAATGGCTGTTCCAGTTTCTGAAAATAGTGGTCTCTTTCTCCCTTTTTTTTATTATTCTCTCTACGCCAAACAAAATAATAATTATGTGTGGTTCAGGTAACACTGGCAAAAAAAATAGGGTAGGTAGGTAGGCTATTTTTTCTTCTTTTTTTTCTTCTCAATAATGAATTCGATTCTGATAATGAATTTAATATGTTAAATTACTATACCTTGAGTTCTATTTTTTAGCATTATCAACAATATATATATTTTTTTTATTTTTTTTTTTGCATAAAACGTTTTAGGGTCGGCCCCTTAAAATAGGGTCGGTTGGGTTAAATGAACCACACATATTTTTTTATGTGGCCCTAGGCACATTATTGCTGATACTATAACGACACGAAATTAATGTTATATAAGAACTGATTCGCATTTCTACGACCCAGGCCTTGAAAAATTAATCCAAAGCCACTCGTCCTCCAGTAAAATAAAATTATTACTAGACCTTTTTAAATACCCCTCGTCCTGCGCAATAAAATAACTGAAAATCCTCATAATGTTATTTGTCCTGCAGGGTAAGTGAATTAAAAATCTTACTCATTCTGCTTCAAGTTTCACTCGTAAATTCGAGCGGACGAGTGGATTTTTCGAGCCCTGCCGACCTGTATGTAACAAAAATTAAGTTTTAAACGGCAGCAGCAAATGTTCTTCATGGAAATAACCTTTGTTATGGGCATTTTAAACCGCATAAGTGCCAAAGAAATGTGAATCATTACATAAAATATCCTCAGGCAGCCCTAGTGGCCAAGGGTTATAAGTGTGCTGCAGTTTGTATATATTTTTTACAGCCAGCTTGGTGTGAAACACTTCTCTAAGTATAACACTATATTCTTCATTTTAGTCCCAAGCGGTTTTCTCTCTTTTCTCAGTATCCTTCACACTCAGTGACAAATAGTTGTCTGAATACTCCCAGCTGATTAATTACTGATCCCTTCGCCACACTATTGCTTCTAAATGACAAATAGTTGCTACCTTCACCTATTATTGCTGCCATATGACAAATAGTTACTCCCTTCATCCAATATGCTACTACAAGGTATCACATAGGCGTCAAATAATCAAGACACCAAGGCTTGACAAATAACTAGCTATAGGCAAGAAATAAAATGTAGTTTTAACAACATTATATTTTTTTTTGTAATTCATCTGAATGACCTATTTGATATCTTGTTTTCAGGCAATCTAATGCAATAATTTTCATTTGAGCAGAATGACACTTAGACAGTACTCTAGAACACTAAGCATTTGCTGAAGTTAAAGGGACACACGGCAATTTTGAGGTATTTATCGAGCGTTGAATTGAATGTTGTTTAACGGCTCATCAACACAGTATAGGTTATTTAGAGCCACCCCAGAGAGAGGGGAAGGATACATAGGAATCCGGGAACCGTGCCCTACTCTTATTATCGAATAGATTCCTATGGTTCTTTAACGTGCTCGGAGGATAGACCGCTACATGGGACCGCCTGGTTTACGTCCCCATCCGACGGACGAGGCTAAGGGAAAGTGTCTTGCCCAAGAACACACCGACGAAACTCAGTGGCACCAAGGAGGATTGAACCCGGGACCGTTGAAAATAGTAACTTGATTTATTGATTTAATGTCGCTTTTTATTTTGAAATTGCATGTTATATTTACCGTATATATCAGGTAAACAAAAATTGAGACATTTATATTTTTTACTACATTAGGTCTTGCTAAACAATTTTTGCGTAATACTCCTCTATTTACGTACATTTATGTATGGAGCTGAAAGGCACTTTTAACAATCTTTCAGGAATAATCCACATCAGGACTGTGTCTACTTGTAGCAGTGAGCTCAATGCTCAACTTTATAGTGCTGCCACGGTGGAATACCACAACATGATACCCCACCCAGTCACGTTATACTGACACCGGGCCGACCAGTCCCAGCACTACACTTTATATGCTTATCATCAAGCAAGGATGCTACTAGGTCCATTTTTATAATGTGTTTGGTGTGACCCAGTCAGGGATTGAACCCACTTCCTCCCGCATGCGAGGCTCACACTCTTATCACTTCGGTACTCATCTGTGCGTGATATACCAAACTCGCTGACCTTTTTTTTCTTTTTTGAAGAAATTATCAAATATGAATGGCAGGCAAATAGTCTAACTTTATAGAAAAAAATAGCATGATGTCATCTGTTTTTCAAGTATCACTATTTCTTATGTTCCTTTAACACTCGTGCGGTCAGATTCAATATTTCGACAATAGAAACAAATCTTGAATGCAAGAATCGCAAAACAAAAATGCCATTAGCTTTTCAAGTATCAATATTGGTCGTGTCCCCTCAACTCCCAGTCAGATTGAATATTTAGTCAAACACAACAATGTTGAATGCAAGAAACTCAAAGCAATTGTAACATATTGCTTAGTCATTTTTAAATAAAAGTGTTTCTGGCTTTCTTAAAAAAATATTGGCAACAGATACAGGAAATTCATCGCTTTATTAATCAGGCATATATTCACCCCAGGACTACAATCATGAACAAACAGAAAGTTAGTTTTATTCGCCCTCTGCTCAGACATCTAATACAAAGATTAAACCAACCCAAGACAATCAAACGTCCATGCTATTGATACAGAGTGTCAGCCAGTGACAAATGACCGAGAGACCAATACTTTTATTTATAATGAAAACATCGCAGTGATACGGATAAATCTATGTTTGGCGGAAGCCTGCTCGAGTATAACGGCATACAATAATCAGCCCCATCCATCATCCGTGATCTTATTATTCAAAATGGTTTAAAAAAGTAAATACGGAAGATGAGTGGCAGAGTAACGTATCTGTATCAAATTCGGGACGCAGCTACGATACTAACGAGAATCGAGATTCCACGCAATCTCGAAAGTAACGGAATAGGTTCCTCAAGTCTTTACTGTAACACACAATCAACAAATCAAATAGAGATTCGTGGCCATGATTTTCTAGGTTTGAAGATGATATGACCACAAAACAAATAATGTGTTTGGAAAGCTCTTGAACACTGAGGATCCTAAATATATCGTTTCCATATTGGGCACGGCTATTTGCGCAATGCACTTCAATATTAAACCCCAGCGTTCCCCTCAAGTCCACGTCACTATGTATACACTGTAGCCAGTTAGTATTTCGTCTGCTTCAAGATAAAGGTTCATCACTCTGACCAATCACTGATCTTATTTTTACAGGTACAGCTATTAATAGATGCACCACAGTTAGGTTCTAGAAAGTATGGACAATTAATACATTATATAATTATTTTGATATATCTGTACAGAGTAATGTTAATTGTATTTTATGGTTTAAAAATGCTTTATTATTTAGAAATTTGTGATTAAACCTCTCTGAGCAGCATAATGCATAAATGATCAGAAAAGTTGCTCTGTGGCCATTTTGGGGTTTTTATACTCAACCCTGGCCGTGCTTTAAAAGGGATATGCGCCAATCTTGATTTCTTTAAAACTCGTGGCTTCCTGTTAGTTTTTCTACTTCAAACTTGCATATCTGTAAATCATTATTACCAATTACTTGAATAGGTCAGAGGATTTTGTTTAACATTTTACTAATTGTTGATTTTATTATATATCTTTTTTTTCAGTGGCCCAGAAGCAGTCAAGTGTGAATAAATAGTTTCGACCATTCTGATGGGGAATATGCCAACCGTGCAATAGTTCATTCCGTAACTGTGCAATAATATAGTCAGCATTCAATACACGTACTCTGATCATCAATTCCATTGGCGCACACTTTTTAAAACTGCAAATCCATTATTTTGCATTGTTTTGATGCCATTTTGACAGCAACACCCGAATGTTGGAGGAGAGTTACCTCCCCTATATGGTTCGGTCAATACGATTGAGGCGCCTGCTTTATTGTTGAAGACTGGATGACAAGTGTCTGGATTCGGGTTATGTTATGGTGTTTGTTGCGTCATTTCATACAGTTGCACAGGCCCATTTCATCCAAAAAAGCCCTTCTTTGTGTTCTACATCAAGTTTGCTAAATGTATTAGGTTTAATTTGTGGGGAGTTTTTTTTGTTTTTTTTTAAGTGGCGCTTTACAATTTTTACGTGGCGGCGCTTGTTTTGCATGGTGGTATGTGCCGATAGCGTGGTGGCCCACCATCGTATAAGTGCTCTTGGGGAACCCTAAATTCATCTATTTAATTCTTCAGAAGTCAATGGATAGAACTATTTATCCTTGGGAGTGACATCTGACCCTTGAAGGGTGACTACAGACCCCTGAAGGGCGACTAAGGACCCTTGAAGGGAACTATTGCAGTCAGTATACAGCCTCGTGCAATAGTACCCTCTTCGGGTCAGTCACTCCCTCTGATAAATAGTTCTAACCATCAACTCTAAGGAATTAAATAGATTTGTAATATTTCACCAGTAGTATAGTTTAGCCTTAACACGCTATATATAATGGACTGTTCTTTCTTTGAATTTAGACTATTCCACGTTATGACAAAGGTATGTTTGGGGGAAAATGCGAGTTACTCGCAGGCTGATCTGGGTTTACAATAGACGCAAAGGCTATAATAGTTGTGCTTAGCAGTTTAATGGGGTTAAAAATACTATATTTCCCCTAATAGTAGCCCCCGGGCTCTATGCAAATTGCCAAGGGATTGCTCTTATACAAAATATTGAAAGTTTGAATTTAGATTTTTTTTTGATTTTTCGATACAAAAGACAGACTTAAGAAGGGTGTTCCAAGGAACACTTGTGTCGCCTGACGTGCACTTATTTCCGCTTGTTTTGATTGCAGGTTTAAGTTTTATGAAGGGGAGCATAACTCTGCCAAAAATGAAAGTCACGAGTTATTGGACATGTGTAACAACATTCCTTTAGTTAAGATAAAGATGTTTGTGAAGTTTCATGAACATAGGTTGCATGTTAAAGTGTGACAGACGGACGACAACGGACGACGATAATGGATGACGGTCAAAGTGATCGCTAGGTGTCTGCCATGTTACGAAATGTATTGAATTCTTTGAAGTGTTTTTTTTAAAAAGGTGGGGGAGGGTTCTATTACGGGACGCCCTACCATTAAGGTAAATACGGTATTTAACTATATTATATACTTTCCAGTGAAATAGTGGATTTTATGATTAAAATAAAACTTTATATTTTCATTGATTATATTTTAACTGTGAAAATATAAACAATGACGTCATGCAACTGTTGACTTGTTGGCGTTATTAACGTCACTGTTGTTGCGCGTCACTGTTGTTGCGCGTCACTTTTATCTTCTTTTTATTAGATCTAAGACAATTTCTAAGGTTGTTAGTATATAATAAATAGAATATTTCTTGGTCTGTCGTGAATTCAGGATTTATTTTTATCTCGAAGTCAGGAAACTCAAATATAAGTTTTCTCACTTCTCAATGAAAATAAATCCTATATTCACTCCAATCCAACAAATGTCCTCTATATACTGTGGAATAACGAAAAAACAAAGTTAAAATCACCACTGTTATCCTTAATCTGTAATGGTTAACTCTTGTTCCTCTCCGAACTAACAATCACATAGAACCATAATCAGTTTCTGAATGTTCGAACTCCCCACCAGACTCCTGTAATCCCATAATCTGGATCAATCTTCAATATAATCTCTCGTAATCAGCTTCAATCTTCCTTAAAACAAATATCCGTATATATGCCAGATTAGAGTCATCAAGATCAAAGGACTCGGGTTTTGAAAATTAAAACATCTGCAGTGAGTAGCCCAGTCTGACAGGCTGATCCAGCAAGTGGTTCCCCAACAGAAGCAGGAGATAATTGGGAAATGATAATGTTAATGCAATTAATAGGGAAACCTTGATTGGCTGGAAATTATATCTCTTTTCATTACGTGCAAGTTTGTGTTCCAATGAGCCCACCCTCCCCACCTCCCCTCCCCTCCCCCACCACCGTTCCCCATCAACCCCTCCCCTAAAATATATTTTATTTCATTCATAGAGGCCCAGTGACTCCTGCTTACCTAAACCACATTGTAATATCTTAGTAATACGAGGGTCATTCAATAAGTTTTGTCACTAACGCGTTTTAACAATTATGTGCTCATTGTGAGTGTTGATGTTTGGTACCAAATGAAAGAAGGTTTCAATACCATTCCATTGATGGTAAATTTAATGCTGTATCTTTTGTGTGACGAAAGTTAATGAACATTTAATACACATCACTTATACATACTGAGGCATTTTCGTCCTTGAGTTTTTTCAGGTATGTTAATTGTTACTTTTTTAAATGCCTGTTTCTCTTTAAGTACTTGTCGATGACCTTTGAAATTTCTCGTACATTACCGGTTATATCTGTGCATTACAAGATTCAGAATGTAAGCATGGTAGACGAAAAGGCATTGTCTTAGAAATTAACATTTTAAGCTAATGTGTAAAATTATTTTAATGATAAATGGACATTAAATGGAAGGGCAGTCTTCTGAAATAGCGTTTTTGGATGATCAATATTTTCACTAAACATTGTACAAAATGCTACAATAATGTGTTGATTTTGAATTTAAACACTGAAGGACTAGGATTTGTAAAAAAATATGAAAACATATTAATACTATGCGAATAATTACGACATTTAAAAGATATTATAACATTTCCGTAAACAAAATGAAGAAAATCAGTGTTATTTCTGCTAAAATTAAGGGATATGAATTCACTCATATCTGGTTTGCAGCAAGACCTTTCCGAATTCTCGACAATCATTTTCATGGATTATGGGCGAATAACAACAGATGGTGTACAAGAAAATTTAAAAGCATATAATTATTCAAATAATTTGTACAACGTTTTGTAACAAGGACATTTTCGGAGATGCCAGTATCCATTCAGGGGTATAAATAACCGGAAATTTTTCATTTTCGTTATGGAATTTAAGAGAGCGAACCTAGTAGTACTATAAATACACTACTTTATCTCAGTGTAATATCCAGTTCAAAGGATATATACCTAGTGACAGAACTTTTTGAAGCACCCTCGTATACTGCATAATTTAATAAATTTACCATTGAATAAACGCCCAAAAATGGTTGTTTAGATGCAAAAGTCGTGGGTTCAATCCCTGCCATAATCGTATGTGTTGCGTCCCTGAGCAAGACACTTTATCTGCATTTGCTTAGTACTGGTTCTACCCAGGAAGACATCGAGAGTGATTAAAATAAGTTCAGTGAGCTTTCGTTACAATTTATGTAAAATAAATAATTTTAAACCAAGTAGTAGTATTTATATAATTTCTGGCAAAATAGTTTGTTTTACATGTTTAAAACTTGTATAGTATAAAAATTATAATTAATACCACAAGATATGAAACAATCTTCCACTACACAATACTAGTCCCTACCCAGTCTGCGAAATTAGCGGTAGTCCGGTTGTCCGGGACAACTAATTTCCGAACAGGACAACCACGAGTTCCCAGTTTGGTTGTCCGATCGGACAACCAAACTTTCTGAAAGTGCAATGATAAAAACAAGTATAAAAGTCGAACAGGAAACACGATTTTTGCTTTTTCATATTGACGTTGAGAAAAATACTGTGACACCGGTATAAATGCTACGAGGAATTGATCAATTAATTGAATCCCTCTAGGGAAGGTCAGAAGACGTCACGACCTCGTTTTTGATCGGATTTTGCCGAATTCTTTATTTTGTATAGAGCAACCAATCGAAGCGGACTCGTCGGATTCCGTCTTTCGGGAATCCATATTTTATAGAGTACGTGATTGGCGAATAGTTCCGATCGATAGAGCAACGGAAAACTACAATTATTCACGAACGGTTCGTGAATTATTCCACCCAATGAAAATAAAATAAACATCAACAATATGCTAATTAGTGCATGCGTCGGTAAAAACGTGTTTCCGGTTGTGACAAAATGTCAATGTTGCGCTATGTAACAGATGATAGCGTTGATGATGACTCTGATGATGACTCAGACTGTGACTTTTCGGAGAATGACATAGAAAATCTTCTTATAAAATATACGAAAGAATAAATTCTGAATAAATTCTGAATAAATATTATAGAGACATCAAGTTTTGCTTTGTTTACATATATCTTCAGAGTAATAATTTATAAAGCTTTCCGTTTTTAAAAGAAATATTTCGGGCAACCATTTCTCCTTTCGGGCAACCAAATTTTGATGAAATGGTTGCCCAAAGGACAACCAAGTCCAAAAGTTAATTTCGCAGACTGCCTACCAAAGGTGTATTTCTAATAATTGGTCTCAAATTTGTATCAATACGAAACAAGAGGCCCAAGAGGGCCTGTAGACGCTATACTTGTATGATGTGATTCAAAAACATAAACATGATAGAGGCCAACCCAAGAAACATGTTTCCTATATATAACTTTATGTAAACTTTGGGTTATCGTGGTGGCCATTTTGAATATTTGACGACAACGAAAAACACAAACTCGACAGAGGCCAACAACAGGAACATGCATATGATATTTAACTGGAATGGAATAAGTGGTAATATGTCGTTTGATAAATGTCCTTTAATTTGACCTAAGTTTAGCCATGGTGGCCATCATGGATGACTGGAGGCCCCAAATTTGAGATGGACTAACCCAAAGACATACATGTGATACTTTCAGGACCTCAATCTGGGAGTTTAGTGATTTTTTTAAGGGAGATTCATGCAAAAATCTGGGAGGTTTTTTCGCGGACTATTTTTAGCGCGCGAGCAGTATTTCATACCCAAATTCCATAAACGAATACCTAAAAATACACTTTTAAACAAGTTTCTTCATTTATGTCAGGGGAGATAACAAGAATGAGTAAAAACAGTTTTCAAACAATATTTAATTAATAACCAATGATAAACATGTTCGCTGTTCATTTCGCTGTTGTTTGGTTATGCTCAATAATCTACTTTAATACTTACAGACAGTGTCCCTTTAAAGTTTGTTGTTATATTTTCGTACTTACAAAACATAAAAATATTGAGAAAGTAAGAGTTTAAAAAAAACTAAAAAATATTTCATTTTTTTACCCCACCCACTCCACCAAATATTGGCCGCGATTTTTCAAAAACGGCCGTGCAAAAGACGGCTGCGCGGCTGGCTGCATACTAACTTCCACTCTGAAAAATAACCGATAGTATGAATCAAATGGAGTTCGATATACAATAGTACGAATCTAATTGAGTACGAAGTACGAAATTTCGTAGGAGTTGTCATTCTTGAATTCATTCTATTTCTGCTTATCAGCGAGTATTGATTCGAGAAAAAAATGTTTTTTTTAACTTGAAAAACACCCCATCTTGATTAAAAATGTTTGAGACCCCATCTTGATCGATTTATTTCAGATACCCACCCCTATTCCCCACAATTCAATTGTGTTTAATTAAATCATACATACTCATCAATTTCAAGTTGACAAAGTCTACTTTCGTTTTCGCTATTCACTTTAACAACCTTGTAAATAAATGACGCCGGCAATTTGTTTCAAGTGGTATCTAACCTGTTTAATTACATCATTAAAGACTTCATAAGTGTGCTGCTAATCCTTTGGTAAGATCAATTAAGCCAATAAACTGTTTGCAAATAACAGTTTCACCCACTTTCCCCCAGGCTATTGATCCAGGTCAAATCTAGGAATGTCACGTGACGGTCTCGCGAATCGCGAGACAATAACATCAAGTTGGCAGGTAATAGACCGATGATTTTCGAAAAATCGATTTTAGCAATTTTACGGGAGTTTTTCACACAATTCCGTGGGGCCGGGAGGAGGGTTAGAATTCCATGAGATTTCATCTCACGCCGTGAGGTATCACATGTATGCAAAGACCATTGTGATTAAGTTTCATCAAAATCCTTCAAGCAGTTTCAGAGAAGATGTCATTTTTAACCTTTTCCTACATAACTCTATGTAAACTTTGGGTCGCTGTGGCGGCCATTTTGATTATTCGACGATAACGAAAAACACAAGCTTGACAGAGGCCAACCCAAGGAACATGTATATGATATTTCACAAGAATGGAATAAGTGGTTTCGGAGGAGATGTCGTTTGAAATTTACTTAAATTTTACCTAGTTTTAGCCATGGTGGCCATCTTGGATGACTGGCGGCCGCGAAAAACACAAATCTGAGAGGGACTATCCCAATATCATTGTGCTTAAGTTTCATCAAAATCTTTCAGGCGGTTTCAGAGAAGATGTAATTTTTAACCTTTTCCTATATAACTCTATGTAAACTTTGGGTCGCTGTGGCGGCCATTTTGATTAATCGACGGTAGCGAAAACACAAACTTGATAGAGGCCAACCCAAGGAACATGTATATGATATTTCAGTAGAATGGAATAAGTGGTTTCGGAGGAGATGTCGTTTGAAATTTCCTTAAATTTGACCTAGTTTTAGCCATGGCAGCCATCTTGGATGACTGGCGGCCGCAAAAAACACAAATCTGAGAGGGGCCCTCCCTAGTAACATTGTGATGAAGTTTCATCAAAATCCTTCAAGCGGTTTCAGAGGAGATGTCGATTTTATAAAATTGCTAACAGACGGACAGACAGACGGACGACAGACGAAAAGTGATCGCATAAACCCCTCCTGGCCCAGTAGAGCTAAAAATGCTATGATTCACGCTTTAATTCAATAGTTTCAAAAAAACAGGAGCGAGTTGGCAACATTTACTGATGAAAAGGCAGAGGGAGGACAGAACAGAACCCTAAAACCTAAAATTACTAACAATTTAAAAGCAGTATCATTACCCTACATCGTCAATCAGACAAATGAATCACTGTGTATCGCAATTTCATGATCAACATGTTGATTTAAAACATTCTGATGAGTTCTTTAAACTTGTCAAATGGGAGAAAAAGCGCCATCTGTAATCACCGAAAGTCAATAATGTGGATTAACCTTCCTGATGTGGAGGCATGCCTCACAATAAAACGAAGCTCGTGAAAGCTTGCTAAAGCTCACGGCTGATTCATTCCACGCAGATCATCATTACGAAACTATTAACAAATCACTTTCCCGCAATATATCAGGCTAACAGGAGTGATACACAGGACTCGAAGGAATTCATCGCAGAATTAAAAAGACCCAGTATGGAAGCAATATCGCTCCTTTCCCATTTGGTAATAACATTTTTGTTACAAGATATTGCTGTGGCCGTCCGTCACGAAGTTACGTCTGCTTCAACGAGTATCTTGTTATACAGAGTGGTTTACAGGCGTATAAATCAGAGATCAGTGGATTTTGTGGCACAGGACATGAAAGGGAAAACTCCAATTATGGTGTACCAGATTTTTTAAGCATGTTTTGAAATAGTTTGTATGGTTGTTAACATTCTTGGTAAATGGTATTTTTTTGACATTAATAGGTTACACAGATAACAGACACAGTCAACTTACCTGATAATATAGGCAGCAGAGGTAATTTATCTGACAATATAGGCTGTAAGGGTAATTTACCTGACAATATAGGCTGCAAAAGGTAATTTATCTGACAATATAGGCTGCAAAGGTTATTTATCTGACAATATAGGCTGTAAAGGTAATTTATCTGACAATATAGGCTGTAAGGGTAATTTACCTGACAATATAGGCTGCAAAGGTAACTTATCTCACAATATAGGCTGCAAAGGTAATTTATCTGACAATATAGGCTGTAAAGGTAATTTACCTGACAATATAGGCTGTAAAGGTAATTTACCTGACAATATAGGCTGCAAAGGTAATTTACCTGACAATATAGGCTGTAAAGGTAATTTATCTGACAATTAGGCTGTAAAGGTAATTTACCTGACAATACAGGCTGTAAAGGTAATTTACCTGACAATATAGGCTGCAAAGGTAATTTATCTGACAATATAGGCTGTAAAGGTAATTTATCTGACAATATAGGCTGTAAAGGTAATTTACCTGACAATATAGGCTGCAAAGGTAATTTACCTGACAATATAGGCTGCAAAGGTAATTTACCTGACAATATAGGCTGTAAAGGTAATTTGTCTGACAATATAGGCTGCAAAGGTAATTTACCTGACAATATAGGCTGTAAAGGTAATTTATCTGACAATATAGGCTGTAAAGGTAATTTACCTGACAATATAGGCTGTAAAGGTAATTTATCTGACAATATAGGCTGTAAAGGTAATTTACCTGACAATATAGGCTGCAAAGGTAATTTACCTGACAATATAGGCTGCAAAGGTAATTTACCTGACAATATAGGCTGCAAAGGTAATTTACCTGACAATATAGGCTGCAAAGGTAATTTACCTGACAATATAGGCTGTAAAGGTAATTTGTCTGACAATATAGGCTGCAAAGGTAATTTACCTGACAATATAGGCTGTAAAGGTAATTTATCTGACAATATAGGCTGTAAAGGTAATTTACCTGACAATATAGGCTGTAAAGGTAATTTATCTGACAATATAGGCTGTAAAGGTAATTTACCTGACAATATAGGCTGCAAAGGTAAATTACCTGACAATATAGGCTGCAAAGGTAATTTACCTGACAATATAGGCTGCAACGGTACCTTACCTGACAATATAGGCTGTGGTAATTTACCTGACAATATAGGCTGTAAAGGTAATTTACCTGACAATACAGGCTGCGGTAATTTAACTGACACTATAGGCTGCGGTAATTTACCTGACAATACAGGCTGCAAAGGTGTCACGCCTATAGTCTGCACAAGTAACAGGACAAATCACACTTATCTGACAATACAGGCTACACAGGAAACAGACAACTTACCTGACAATACAGGCTACACTAGAAACAGACAACTTACCTGACAATACAGGCTACACTGGAAACAGACAACTTACCTCACAATATAGGTTACACTGGAAACAGACAACTTACCTGACAATACAGGCTACACTGGAAACAGACAACTTACCGGACAATACAGGATACACTGGAAACAAACAACTTACCTGACAATACAGGTTACACTGGAAACAGACAACTTACCTGAAAATACAGGCTACACTGGAAACAGACAACTTACCTGACAATACAGACTACTCTGGAGACAGACAACTTACCTGACAATATAGGCTACACAGGTAACAGAACAAGTTGGTGCAGTTAACAACCACTTACCTGAAATGAGACAAAGGTAAAGTAAAATTAAAACAGAAATAGTTTTCATTAAATAAGCTTCAAGTGGGTGTCTTCCAAAACTATTGGCAATGGTATATTACAGCATTTGCGTATTACGGAACTGTTTTTTTGTGTACTGAAGTAAATGGGTTGCATATTGCAGTATATGGGTTGTGTATTGTAGTAAATGGGTTGTGTATTGCAGTAAATGAGGTGCATATTGTAGTAAACAGGCTGTGTATTGAAGTAAATGGGTTGTGTATTGTAGCAAATTGTTGTGTATTGCAGTAGACAAGCTGCATATTGCACTAAATGGATTGGGTATTGCACTAAATGGATTTGGTATTGCACTAAATGGTTGTGTATTGTAGTAAATGGGTTATATATAATTGCAGTAAACTGGTTGTGTATTGCACCTAATAGGTTGTGTATTGCAGTAAATAGGTTGTGTATGCAGTAAATCAAGGATCTTGGCCCCCACTTCCAACCCCACACTACCTCTAGCAACACTTTGCAATGCAATGTTGATAGGTGAAAAAATGATAAGTCGAATTTGACTATCAAGGGAAATGAGTTTAGGCATTATTTGAATTTTTAAGCAACAATGTTTTTTTCTCTGCAATATCATCAGGTGGTGTATGATAAAAAGAAAATTCATAATATTATGGATGTTTAAAAAAAAGAAGAAAAAATGAAGAAATTCAAATAAAAGAAAAAAAACTGCTTCTCTTCTGTCTGAGTTTTTTTGGTTGCTTTTCGAAATAATAATACACAATGTTTCCACTCATTTTTAATAAAGAACAAAAACTGTCACTGTAATTGACAAATGCCCCCCGAAGTGGTTTTGACCTTTGACCAAGTGTGACCTTTACCTTGGAGCCACGGACCTGGATTTTGCGCGCTGTATGTCGTCTTGTTGTGGTGAGAATTTATGGTAAGTTATTTGAAAATCCGTCCAGGAACGTCAGAGTTATTGACCGGACACGATTGTACGAACGGACTGACTGATGGACTGATTGACGGTGTGACTACTATATGCTGCCCTTCAGGGGCATATAATAAAACAAGAGGTCAATGACCTTGAAGTTCTACTGATTGATTTTGATTTTAGGAAGTAGTCGCTAGACTTGTTTTTTGAAAATTTATTTTTAGCCGTGGCGGCCATCTTGAATTTCCGGCCGATCTGAAATTTTGCTAGGATCAATGAGACATCAAGAGCAACAATCCTGTGAAGTTTCATGAAAATCCGTCAAGTAGTTTCAGAGGAGTAGTCGCTACAAGTTTTCATTATATAACTCTATGTAAACAAAGATGGCCATTGGCAGCCATGTTTAACGTCGAATCAAAATAATGTTTGACTCTGATAACCATCATGTCATGCTGATCATTTTACAAAAAGTCCCATATCAATATCACTTATAGTTTTCAAGACGTAGTCGCTACAAACTTCTTTTTTAAAAATCTATTTTTAGCTGTGGCGGCCATCTTGAATTTCTTGCCGATCTGAAATTTTGCTAGGATCAATTAGACATTAAGAGCAACATTCCTGCAAAGTTTTATGAAAATCCGCTAAGTAGTTTCAAAGGAGTAGTCGCTACAAGTTTTTACTATATAACTCTATGTAAACAAAGATGGCCGCTAACTCTATGTAAACAAAGATGGCAGCTGGCAGCAATGTTTAACGTTGAATCAAAACAATTTTTGACAAGGACCAACATCATGTCATGCTGATCATTTTAGAAAAAGTCCCATATCAATATCACTTATAGTTTTCAAGAAGAAGTTGCTACAAACTTGTATTTTGAAAATTTATTTTGAGACGTGGCGGCCATCTTGAATTTCCGGCCGACCTGAAATTTTGCTAAGATCAATTAGACATCAAAAGCAACATTCCTGTGAAGTTTCATGAAAATCCGTCAAGTAATTTCAGAGGAGTAGTCGCTACAAGTTTTCATTACATAACTCTATGTAAACAAAGATGGCCGCTGGCAGCCATGTTTAACGTCGAATCTAAACGATTTCGACAAGGACCAACGTCATGTCAAGCTGATCATTTTAGAAAAAGTCCCATATCAATATCACTTATAGTTTTCAAGAAGTAGTCGCTACAAACTTGTTTTTTAAAAACCTAATTTTAGATTTGGCGGCCATCTTGGATTTCACATCAACATGAATTTTTGCTAGGATCAACTAGACTTCATGGGCAACATTTCTGTAAAGTTTCATGAAAATCCATTCAGTAGTTTCAGAGGAGTAGTCGCTACAAAAAAAAGTTTACGGACAGATGGATAGACAGACGGACGTACACAAAATCAGGCTTTGTGTTACTTAAAACTTGTGTGTCGGTTTTTTGTGTGTACGTTCGTATCTTGTGTGACCTTTTTTTTACATTTTGTGTGTCGTTTTTACCATTTGGACATATTTTAGTCACACAAGCTCCCTTCCCCTTGTGTGACTGCACTTTTGTATTGCTTTAAATGAAGAATTAGGCTATTTCCTGCGCGTAGAGACATACTTGCTTGTGTGTCAGTCACACAAGAAAAAAAAGTCACGCAAGTATACTTTATACACAAAAAAAGACACACAAGGCCCTCCTGTAAACTCGGACGGACAGACGGACGGACGGACAGACGGACGCCGGACTCCGCACCACGGCATAAGCTCTGCTGATCTCTGATCAGACGAGCTAAAAACTCATAGATTCAACAAGTAGATTTCTAAGTTTCAATATACCTAAAATAAATTTCAGAAAAACACTACATTATATAATATTTCCATGGCTACCAGATTTATGTTGACAGAATTCTGTAGTAAACCATTGTGATTGGCATTTATATCAGTAGTCAGAGCTATAGTGATATACACCAAATGAATTCTTTCTTTTTATATCTGTACACATATTTATGTGTAGCTTTATAATTAGTTACAACTCAAAGAAGCAAGGAGGGGAAGCTGCTGTTCTTTTTTGATATTTTAATAATAGTTTATTTTTTATTTCTGACTTGATTTATAGACTTGATAACAACAACAATGATGACAAGGACAACTTTATTCAACCTCAAGTGCAATCACAGACCTAATAACAAATAGATTGGACACTACGAAAATTATCTAAATTTCACGTGGCACAGTGTGAAAATTTCACAAATTATTTCCCGACTTTAAACACACATATCATGAAGAGTTTTATAGATACAATTAAGTTTCATTCATGCCAAATACCATCACAAATTCAATTTTCTTTCCAATGATAGTGTTTTTCTTTCTCTTATATTTAGAGCAAAAAAGGAGTTTGATGGA
Organism: Cyrtodaria siliqua; assembly: GCA_037043455.1. NCBI lineage: Eukaryota > Metazoa > Mollusca > Bivalvia > Adapedonta > Hiatellidae > Cyrtodaria > Cyrtodaria siliqua. The sequence continues at coordinate 107,376 of JAWPHD010005966.1, forward strand.
AACTTTGACTATGTCAAAACCTTGATTTTTAAGAGAAAAGCGAAAACTGATGACATTTTTAACTTTAAACATCTTTTTATACAATTTCTTACTTTCAAAATAAACATAAATTATTATAATACCATTTTACTATTCAGTATAAATCGTTTGAGTGTATTCTCATCAAAATCAGGGAATAATTGAGAGAGGAGATAGAAGGAAAAGTTAAGGTGCCACATGATATTTTGGTTACTTAGGAAGTTTCCTATCTGTTTATTAATATGTCTGTGGTGCAATATATGACAACAGGCTTCATTTCAATCAATTATTACAATTGTTTTTGTGTGTTTTTTAAAAATGGTCTCCCTTCTGTTACATTTCCTGCAAGGGTTATGCACTCTCTACAATTTACCCTTTTACTGGTTCATCAAGTCAATTATCATTAAATAGACAATCAGCTTAATCAACAGGTTAATCTTTGTTTAATACTTTTTAAATTGGTGTCAGTGAGTTAAGGGATTAATTAATTGGCTTATACAATTAGCAGAATTATGCCAATTTTTCACATAATCCATTTTTCACAAGCACATTTGTCATCTTAAGAGCATTATATACCATGTAATTACCTAACATCTAACCGCAAGCATTACAAAATAAATTAATTAAGGTGGGAGCCAGCTCAACCCAGAAGTGTGCTATAGGACGACATATTTCATCAGGAGATTGATTGGAATATAAAGTAATCTTCTTACATAGTCTGATTGCTGTTCCAAGTTGGATAAAATCCTCTTATTTCACCACAAAGTTCCTAATTGCAATGACAGGGGAGATTACCCCCACCTACATGCGATTAAGGCAATTTAAAATGATGTTTGTATGAAAATCCTTTTCGGAGATTTATCTGTTGGATTTATTATAGTTTCAAAATGGCAAAGCCAGTGTTGCAGAAAGCACGAGAGTAGAGCAACTCGTGCACTGCTAGCATGGTAGGCTAGAGGTGCAAAACAATAGAGGGTATAGTTTATTTTTTTGTTCAGCCACCAATGTGGTGACCTATTATTCTACCCGGAATTTGGCATGCTGTGGGTCTGGGAGGACCATCCCACCGCAGGCCTTACACACATGTTGATAACTGATTATATACATATTATACTACTAATACACGTCTTTGAAATAAGAAAATCTGTATAAAGCGATAGTATTTTTGCCAAAGTGAGAAAACATAAGGTTTCAAACACAGCGCTTTTACCATTCCAACCACCGAGGCTTGCTAAGAATCTATCCCAACAGAAACAACTGTATTTAAATTGTATTTATTGGGGAAAACATAAAAAAAGGACAGAACTTCCACAGAAAAATGTAAATATTCCAAAATGAAAAAAATAAATATTTTGATTTGTTCTGAACAATGATTTATCACATTTTACATTTTTCATATATTCTGTAATCCACTGGGCACTGGTTGTATAACTATGCAAATTATATTACCAACCTACACAGCGAAGGTGTATGATTTTCATGGAATGTCAGAGTTGAACGTTTTTCTTTCATTTAAACAATGCGAGGATAATAATTATTAAACTAATTAGTAAAATGCATGTTAAACAAAATGGTCATCTGGTTTAAAGTGACGAAACTCAGTGGCACCACGAGGATTGAACCCGGGGCCTCCGGTTACAAATCCGCCGCGCCACGCCAGCCCCTGCATGCAACAGGAAGAAACATACCTATTTTTCTTTTCGGTATGATCAGCCACTTATATCAATTCAAGTCATGACCCATATTATACATTTCTCATGAAACCCCAATTAAGATGAGATGGTCTGATAACACTATGTACCCATGTCAGAGTAACTAGATTAACATTATCACAGAATGATACAGTAAACCTAGGTTTTAATTGGCTAAAACTGCCAGAAATATGTTAAATTACTTCTGTTAATTTCGATGGAAATGCTTAGACATTGGCATCATTTTACTATATGGCTGTCAGATACATTGAATCCATAACCATCTCTTCTTGTGGGTGGGATACACTGACAAAGGGAGATCACTGAGAATAATATTTCTTGTTCAAGACAACATGTGTATGTACCAGTTCCAATGTGTGTGTGTTTGTGTGTGTACTTCTAAGATGTATAGAGCCATAAGGACACTGTGTGGACTTTAGACAGCTAACAGTGTTCTAACAAAGTCGACATTGTTAAAATAATTGTATTTATGATATAAAAGCACAAAAAAAAAATATATATATATATATAGTCGTTAATCACAACACATAATGAAGATTATTTACAGGCGCCTCCCAGCGAGAGGGATAATATATATAACGATAATATATATTATAATGATAATATATAACGATAATATATATATATATATAATGATCAGGGCTTCTAAAATCGCCAGTTTATCGGTCTCCAGACCGAATTCTGTCTCTCCAGACCGATTTTCTTTTCATAATCTCTTTCCAAATCGGTTCAGATATTTTATCTATCGGTTGTTAAAAATCATTAAATTGCCCTTTACCCTCCTTCTGATATCTTAAAAATATGCCTTGCGGCAATATCCTATGATCCATAACACGACTGTTTGTCACTCGCTGCGCGAAAGAAGGTTAATTTGGACTTAACCATTACCGGTAGTAGGGATGGTTTCTTTTTGGAAGAGTCTATTGTTGGCTCCTTAGCACGCTTTTGATGTGTGATCAGTGAGCCGTATTACGCGTTCTACCGATTTCTATTGCCCAGACCGAAATGTGTTTGCGTCAGTAATTTCTGTGATATAGTTAGCCGTTTACCGTTAGATGTTTGATATGGGAAAGAAAAAAAGTTTAAAAAATACAGACGCATCATCACCGTAAACTAAATATATAGCTTTTGTTATTAACATAAAGTTTCCATACCGGTTAATCATCGTTTGCTTAACTTTTAATCCATTAATTTGATATATTTCCTCCATATTAATAACTACGAAATCCGACAACAATGTTTAATTTTGGAAAAAAACAACTGAGATAAACATGTCACTTTCAAGGATTTTCATGTACATTACATAACACGATGCAATTCCTTTGATCTTGATGTAGCCGACACACGGTTACGTCACACCGCGTCATAGAACGACAGCAGGCGTTTGTTTCATTCCATACATGTCATAGATGGAATAGTAAGGATTTATTTGTGTTCACTTGAAATACGATTTCATCTAAAGGTATTTACTCTACATTTTAACTATCTTCCATTAGATGCGAACCCTTTTTAATGAATTTTTTAATAGTATTATAAATATTATTAGGAGACAGTGATGAAAACGGTAGTACGGAAATTTACATAGAATCTTATATATTTAAGCCCAATTAATACTGCTATTGGCCAAATTGTTTAAATGTCATATTCAATAAAAAGTACTTTGACAATGTCTAGAACGTCGAATGTGCACTGACTCCCAGAGATCCGACGCTACATCTGGTAAACACGATACTTCCGGTTTAGATCTATACGTGGAATTGTGATAGAAAATGGTTCATTAAAATGCGAATACATGATCTTAGCAATTAAAATTTACACATTGAGAGAAAGCTAGTTAAATCCAACACATATAGTATGAAAAATAAACACAAGAGTTCTCTTAGCAAACAAACTGATAAAATTGCGTGGTGGGTGGGGAACATATACATGCACGGGCACGGTGGTTTGGTGTCTTTTAAAAGAAAAAAGTGTGATTCTCACGGCAGTAAAAAACCTGGACCGATTTGCATTTTGAAATTTTAGAAGCCCTGATAATGATAATATATATTATAACGATAATATATATAATGATCTCACTATTTCATCAACAAGGTATGTCATTTAGAGCTGCCATAGAGAGAGGGACAATATAAATAATGATCTCACTAATTCATCAACAAGGTATGTCATTTAGAGCTGCCATAGAGAGAGGGACAATATAAATAATGATCTCACTAATTCATCAACAAGGTATGTCATTTAGAGCTGCCATAGAGAGAGGGACAATATAAATAATGATCTCACTAATTCATCAACATGGTATGTCATTTAGAGCTGCCATAGAGAGAGGGACAATATAAATAATGATCTCACTATTTCATCAACAAGGTATGTCATTTAGAGCTGCCATAGAGAGAGGGACAATATAAATAATGATCTCACTATTTCATCAACAAGGTATGTCATTTAGAGCTGCCATAGAGAGAGGGACAATATAAATAATGATCTCACTAATTCATCAACATGGTATGTCATTTAGAGCTGCCATAGAGAGAGGGACAATATAAATAATGATCTCACTATTTCATCAACAAGGTATGTCATTTAGAGCTGCCATAGAGAGAGGGACAATATAAATAATGATCTCACTATTTCATCAACAAGGTATGTCATTTAGAGCTGCCATAGAGAGAGGGACAATATAAATAATGATCTCACTATTTCATCAACAAGGTATGTCATTTAGAGCTGCCATAGAGAGAGGGACAATATAAATAATGATCTCACTAATTCATCAACATGGTATGTCATTTAGAGCTGCCATAGAGAGAAGGAAGAGATACATAGGAATCCGGAAATTTGCTATCAAATAAGATTCCTATGGTTCTTTAACGTTCTCAGAGGATTATGACAGGGGACCGCCCGGTTTACGTTCCCGTCTGATGGACAAGGCTAAAGGAAAGTATAAGGTAAAGAATCTTGCCCAAGACACACGGACAAAACTCAATGGCACTGGTGAGGCTTGAACCCGGGTCTTCCGGTTTTAAGTTGACCTTGCTATCCCATAAATACAGTTTTCCACGGCCATGTCTGAATTAACCAGCAACCTCCAAGTTAGCTCATTACCATCGCACAATTCCACACTCAGTTGCAACATTTGAACAATTTCACAAGGTCACCAAATTTCATGAAGTTACGAAAACACAAAATGTATTGTTTTCCTCATATAATCCATGAATTATTTCCCTTATATAATCCATGGATATCTATGAATTATTTCCCTTGTATAATCCATGTATAATTTCATAAATTATTTCCCTTGTATAGGCCATAAATATCCATGAATTAGTTCCCTTGTATAATCCATGAATATCCATGAATTACTTCCCTTGTATAATCCATGAATTATTTCCCTTGTATAATCCATGAATTATTCCATGAATTATTTCCCTTGTATAATCCATGAATAATTTCATGAATTATTTCCCTTGTATAATCCATGACTATCTATGAATTATTTCCCTTGTATAATCCATGAATTATTTCAATAATTATTTCCCATGTATAATCCATAAATATCCATGAATTACTTCCCTTGTATAATCCATGAATCAGTTCCCTTGTATAATCCATGAATATTTTCCCTTGTATATTCCATGAATTATTTCCCTTTTATAATCCATGAATATCCATGAATTATATCCCTTGTATAATCTATGAATATCCATGAATTACTTCCCTTGTATAATCCATTATTTTCCTTGTATAATCCATGATTTATTTCCCTTGTATAATCCAATTTCCTATTGTATAATCTATAAATATCCATGACTTGCTTCCCTTATATAATCCAATAATTATTTTCCTTGTATAATCCATGAATAATTCCATGAATTATTTCCCTTGTTTAATCCATGAATATCCATGAATTAATTCCCTTGTATAATCCATGAATTATTCCATGAATAATTTCCTTTGTATAATACATGAACATCCATGAATTACTTCTATTGTATAATCCATGAATTACTCAATGAATTATGTCCCTTGTATAAGCCACAACTATCCAGGAATTATTTCCATTGTATAAGCCATGAATATCCATGAATTAATTCCCTTGTATAATCCATGAATTAATTTCATTTGTATAATACATGAATATCCATGAATTACTTCCCTATTATAATCCATGAATTATTCCATGAATTATGTCCCTTGAATAAGCCATAAATATCCAGGAATTATTTCCCTTGTATAATCCATGAATATCCATGAATTAATTCCCTTGTATAATCCATGAATTATTCCATGAATAATTTCATTTGTATAATACATGAATATCCATGAATGACTTCTCTTGTATAATCCATGAATTATTCAATAAATTATTTCCCTTGTATAACCCATGAATTGAGCAGTAGTGACACAGGCTCCACATAGCCACAAGGGAGCCAATGAAAATGATTATAACAACATGTCATAACCTGTAACCTTTTAAAATATGTTAAATTGAATTAAACATATCCTTTGATGTGCAAGAATATACTTCTGGAATATAACCTAGCACTGCTGAAGTATAGAGGAACACAGATATCACTGTAAATGATTATAGAATTGACCCCAACTATGAACTTAATGGCATTATTAACAGTTTATAAACAATATTTAAAAAGATAAGAAATTGCTTTACAGTTTAAAGGGACACAAGGCAATCTTCATTTTTTTTAAAACGGCAATCTCATTTTTTTAAAAAGTTAGTTTTTCTACATAGCTTATATGCACTTATTCAATCTTTAATATTAATTATAAGAATAGTATTCAGCGAATTGCTTTTGTATATTACTAACTGTATATAATATTGCGCCAATAATATATTTAAAAATTTGAAAAAATAAGTATTAAAAGCTCAAGTTTTTATTATTATTTTTTAATTATATGCAATCAGTTTTAAAGTCAAAATGATACAGGATTGATAAATCGAGGTGTTAATTTCAATACTTGATATAAAACTGAAGATTGCTTTGTGTTCCTTTAATACGAAAAGTTCAAACTACAACAAGAAGAGGAGCCATCAATATCTTATTTTTTATTTTGCCAAAACATATATTTTTATTATTTGAAGAAAAAAGGAATAAAACTAGAACTATCACTCAAGCTGACATTGGCGTAGCTCTGCATAGGCCCTGTAGGCCCGGGCCTACGCCAAATTTTCAGAAATAGAAAAAGTAAAATTTCAAAAAATGCAATAAAAATCGGAGGTGTGGGAGGGAGGGGAGGGGGGGGGGGGGGGGGGGGGGGGGGGGGGGGGGACTGTATAGGTGGCGCAGTAACCAGAAAATATTATTTTCATATATATTTGTTTAGTTATCTTTGCCCTTCTTAAAGTCTAAAATATACGTCAGCACGCACATAATGCATTCTAACATAAAACAAGAGGTCAATGACCTTGAAGCTCTACTGATTGATTTTGATTTCAGGAAGTAGTCGCTACAAACTGGTTTTTTGAAAATCTATTTTTAGCCTTGGTGGCCATCTTGAATTTCCGGCCGACCTGAAATTTTGCTAGGATCAATTAGACATCAAGAGCAACATTCCTGTGAAGTTTCATAAAAATCCGTCAAGTAGTTTCAGAGGAGTAGTCGCTACAAGTTTTCATTATATAACTCTATGTAAACAAAGATGGCCACTGACAGCCATGTTTAACATTGAATCAAAATAATGTTTGACTCGGATAACCATCATGTCATGCTGATAATTTTAGAAAAAGTCCCATATCAATATCTCTTATAGTTTTCAAGAAGTAGTCGCTACAAACTTATTTTTTAAAAATCTATTTTTAGCCGTGGTGGCCATCTTGAATTTCCGGCTAACCTGAAATTTTGCTAGGATCAATTAGACATCAAGAGCAACATTCCTGTGAAGTTTCATGAAAATCCGTCAAGTAGTTTCAGAGGAGTAGTCGCTACAAGTTTTCATTATATAACTCTATGTAAACAAAGATGGCCGCTGGCAGCCATGTTTAACGTCGAATCAAAACGATTTTCGACAAGGACCAACATCATGTCATGCTGATAATTTTAGAAAAAGTCCCATATCAATATCTCTTATAGTTTTCAAGAAGTAGTCGCTACAAACTTATTTTTTAAAAATCTATTTTTAGCCGTGGCGGCCATCTTGAATTTCCCTCCGACCTGAAATTTTGCTAGGATCAATTAGACATCAAGAGCAACATTCCTGTGAAGTTTCATGAAAATCCGTCAAGTAGTTTCAGAGGAGTAGTCGCTACAAGTTTTCATTATATAACTCTATGTAAACAAAGATGGCCGCTGGTAGCCATGTTTAACGTCAAATCAAAACGATTTTCGTCATGGACCAACATCATGTCATGCTGATCATTTTAGAAAAAGTCCCATATCAATATCAATTATAGTTTTCAAGAAGTAGTCGCTACAAACTTGAATTTAAAAAATCTATTTTTAGCTTTGGCGGCCATCTTGGATTTCACATCAACATGAATTTTTGCTAGGATCAACTAGACTTCATGGGCAACATTTCTGTAAAGTTTCATGAAAATCTATTCAGTAGTTTCAGAGGAGTAGTCGCTACAAAAAAAAAGTTAACGGACAGACGGACGGACAGACGGACAGACGGACGGACGGACGACGGACGCCGCACCACGGCATAAGCTCTGCTGATCTCTGATCAGTAGAGCTAAAAATGGGAGTGGGGGCATGTCCCCGGACCCCACTAGCATAATAACTTTAACTGCGGGCCTATGCCGTCAAAAAGGCCAAGCTACGCCCCTGGCTGAATACACCCACTTTTTTTTAAAATATAAATTCTATGTAAAACAAAGGTCCATAATTCTGAAGGAAAAAAATGCAGATTCAAAAACTTTGATGCAGAGACACATCATATCATCATGTGTGCCAAGTATAATAACAATCCATGAAAATGTTTGAAGTGAAACCCACATGTAGTTCATTTTACAATATCAGAGGGGGGAAAAAAAGCAAAGGGTCCTCCAAAAAACATCAAAAAGTGAGAAAATGAAGAACTTGGGAATTGGGGAAAACAGATCCATTGCCAGAACTGCATTCCATAATAGAACATTAAATATGCATAAATGTATTCATAAATGAAAAAAACAATGAAAAACTCACAATAAACCAGTGGATCATATTCTGGAAATATACCATTCCTGAAATGTTCTTGTTGTAAATCATTGCTAACAAGACTGGCATGAATTAAACTCGCACCCACAGACAAGAGAAACATCAGAAGAATCTTGTCTGCACTGCAATAGTTCTAGCTGGCATTGCAGACTGGTTCACCAGTTTTGGCACTTCCTGACAGTCATGCTAGTTGACTGGTTTATAAGATATATGAGATTTTTGTCACTTGGTTCTTCAGGGGGTATAATTCATGTCATAAATAAACCAGCCTATAGACTGCTACTGGTTACAACCCTGGCAGGAATTGATGACAGAGCAGCAGGGTTGGAAGTGACTTTATCCAATATGTCTTGACTTTATAATTATGACAGATGTGGTCAAAAAACATTAAGATTAGATAGTTTACTTTACAATTTAAAGACATTATCAGTTGGGTTTTTTAACATTTATAAAACATGCCATGTGATCCTAGTACTGGCATCATGTGCTTACATGCAACTGTCCAACAAAACTGTTCCGAAGTCGCTTATTGCTTTGTTTGTTTGAATGGTGTTTTACTTCATTTTGAGCACATGTTAGGCCAATTATGACGGTCGATTTTTTTTGTGGTAGTGGCAGACCACCCTATTACTCCTGTGTAGAACCAGTACAATATACCTTCCACCATCTGGAAGAAATGACACTTTCTCACTTGACAAGTCAAGCTCTCAGTGGGATTCAAAGCCGCAGCAGTGAGATGCTTGTTGAAAGAAATGCAGAAGAGCAAGCATAAAGCATTCTTCCTCATGACAAGCACCTCTGTGGTTGAGGGGTTAACGACGTTGCGTTGTAAACCTTTTCGCCTCTCACCGCTGCGGGTTTAAATCCCACTGGAAGCTCAACTTGTAAGTGAGAAAGTGTCGATTCTTATGGATGGCGGGAGGTATACACTACTAGTTCTACCCAAGAAAAAACAAATCGACTGCCATATATGGCCTAAAATGCACTAAAAGGACGTAAAACAGCATTCAAACACAAATCTTCCTCATGACACCGTTGATCTAAATCTGTCCAGACAATGGTGGATTATAAAGCTATGTACCAGCATGTCTAGACAATTGTGGATTTAATTACAAGTCTATATAAATGTCCAAATTATATATTTTTCTCTCTTTGATTCTCCATCTCCTGTCTCCTTGGTTTCAGATTAATTCCTGAAGACATATCAGGCAATAAAGCTTTGTGCTCATTTTATGATACAATCAAGAGAAATTTCACTACTCAACAAAAATGACGGTATTATTTTGATATAGTGTTATCTTAGAAGTCAGAAAATAAAAGAGAAGATGATTTTTCAAATATGGGGAAATAGCCCTGGACCGGGACATTCATCACAGTTCATGAAACAGTCTATTATTTCATTTTATTTGAATTATATTTTGTTTAGAATGGGTTGCTATAAAGGGACTGGAGGCGTTCTGGATCAAAAACAACTGAAACTCTGCATATCAACAAACTGCACAGTTCAGTCCAGCCCAACTCCACGCACGTCTCAGTGGTTATAGTTTCTTTAAATATTTTGCAATCCTTTAAACATGTGTTATCCGTCTTTTTCTGAATAGCTCTGAACCACTTACGTTTGAAGCCAATAATTCAAAGGGGACTTAACCCTTTTGCTGCCAGTCGAAGACATTGCTTTTTACGACCAGCGTAAACAGACCAACCTGACATTACGTGGTCCTAGTATTAACTTCCCTCCCCTTCTCCAAGAAGCGAAAACGGGTTGGCTGGGATATGAAATAAAATTTTAATTTCGACTTAAAAAGTTTGTATATCGTAAAATTAAAACATTTAAAATGTCTTTTAAACAGGTTATCGCATTTTTTCAGCAAACAAAATGTTTAAAACGTGTTTTATTGTCGCAATATCCGTTATAAAATCTTGCTTATATAAGCTTTCCCATCGCTTAATGGAATTAAGACGGGACCACGTAATGTGCACATCATGTGCAGGCTGATAAGGGTTTGCACTGTTAGCCTCTCAGTAAGAATGTTTTTCATACCACTTTATCTATAAAATAATAGCAAAAGGCTGAATTCATTAGCAAAAGGAGTGTAATCATTAGCAAAAGGAGTGAATTCAAAATTTAGCAGACGACTTTTGAATATTGGCGGCTAAAGGGGACTTAATGCAGACTATTTTATTTGTCTCATAAAATTATATTATAAGCATGAACAAACATAAGGAACTTCTGTTCGAATCCCACTGGGAGCTCGACTTGGTAAGTGAGAAAGTGTTGACTTTTATAGATGGCGGGAGGTGTACAGTACTGGTTTTACCTAGGAAAAGTGGTGTTGATTTGTTTGTTTGTATAATGTTTTACGTCATTTTCAACACATGTAAGGTTATATATGACGGCCGATTTTTTTGTGGTAGAGGCAGACCACCCACTTTTCTTGGGTAGAACCAGTACTGTACATCTCCCGCCATCCGTAAGAATCGACACTTCCTCACTTACAAGTCGCAGTGGGATTCGAACCCGTAGCAGTGAGAGGCGAAAGTTTACAATGCAACGTCGTTAATGACGTAGTAATTAAAACAACATACAAAAAACATATTAAGGACTTCTTGACCAATTTATCCAACTCAAAGTAAATCAAACTTTGAACAATGCACAGTTCAGTGCAGCCCAAAACTCCAGCTAAGTTCAGTGTAGTGCAACTCCCAAGTAATTCAAACCTTGAACTATGCAAAGTTCAGTGCAACCCAATTCCAAGTAAACCAAACCTTGAAATATGCATCATATACAGATGCCTCATTAAATCTTCATTTTTGCATTAAATCCTCATTTTTTAATTAAAAAACATGACTGTCATGTAAATTTATGAAACTTCTACCACTATTAAAATGCGCTTTTCCTTTGAAGTAAACAATTCAAAGAAAAATCATGGTTATTTCTCTGAGGCACATGTATTTCTCTGAGGCAGATGGAGAAATAGCACAGTCTATTTAGACCATCAGCAGCCATATCAAAGGCATTTCTCCATGAGCTGGCCGACACCTGTGTCTATTTATTTAAAACAATTTTACATTTATTTCTCATTAACAGGGAGATAAACAAAACAAAGTGGCAGATTTCCAGAGCCCTAACCCCTTGCTACCCCATGCTTATTTAATCAGTGATAATTTCTCATCATACCATTAAATAAACATTAAACATTACGGGGCAGTCACTGAACCCTGTGATCCCTACAGTCTTTTTGGAATCTGGAAGAATTTTTTTTCCAGAGTTGTACTATAAATATTAACTTTTTTTCTGCCAGAAATTTAAATCTACTTAACTGACAACAAACAAAACAAACATAAAATACTGAAGTTATTCATCTCCCTACAGACTAAGAAAGTGGTTTTATTTTATGATAAGCAATGAAATACTGTATTTTATCAGTGAAATTAAAGTGTTATTTTTTAATGTACAACCAACACAAATGCACAGTAACACGACACAAGATATTCCAAGTGTTATACTGTTACATCCACTGTTTATTTAATTACTTTCTTTCTTAAAAAGATTTCAAAAAAATTCCCCAAAACAGCCCTTTGTCACATAAATGGAATGGTCTGAATTCAAAGAAAGAACAGTCCATTATATATATATGTAGGGGGTCCAGGGTTCAATGCACAACTATTGTATCTTGTTCTGTATTTAGATATGGTTACAATAGTTTTGTGTTCACCCCTGGACATGTTAAACTGGGCCTCGTTTTATTAAACATCTTATGATAAGTCTCAAATTTTAAACTGTTCACATTTTTGCACCTAGACAATTATGTGTGCATTATGTGCAGAAATATCAAATGTATAAGAAAATGAAATGAAATCTCATTCATTTCTGAATTGTTAATCTAAGTAAAGAATTTAAGAAATTAACTTACGATCAAAATTGTCAAAATTGTGTAAGTTGTTTCATAAAACCAGGCCCTGGGCCCCATTTTATGAAACAACTTACGACCATTTTGATCGTAAATCAATTTTTTAAATGCTTCAATATAAATTGCACTTTTCAAATAAAAGTGATTTCATTTCATTTTCTTATACATGTGATATTTCTCCACTACGTGCACACATAATGGTTTACATTGAATGCTTAGGTGAAAAAAGGTGAACAATTTTAAAAATTTCAGACTTATCGTAAGATGTTTAATAAAACAGGGCCCAGGTTCTTAGATTTGGAGACAAACATGATTATAGAAATTAGTGGTCTGTAATTTCTAACAATGGATTAAATAAGTAAGAAATTAAACAGTGATACGTCTTGGAATATTCTAGATAATACTTCTGATAGATTTGTTTGTTTGAATGCTCTTTTACGTCGTTTTTAGCACATGTTAGGCCATATATGACGGACGACTTTTGATCTTTATTGTTTTTTTAATTATGATATGTAGAGCTCTATCATGTGACAGAGATCAATTTGCTGGTTGCATCCCTTTCCCTTAAATGATATCTTAATCAGTAGGGTAATACCAGATCCTCTCCCCACCTCTTGGGGCGACCCCTAATCATCAGATATGTTAATTTAAACTGTACAACAATTCAATATAAAGAAGAAAATACTCATGTGAAAAGTACAAATGCCAAACTTACAGTGAGTTGTTAATTTTTTCATTTTAAAATCTCTTCAAAAACACTTTTAACTGGCATATCCAACCATAGATCTATCACTAATTGGGAACTAGAACACGTTCCTATATCACTCCACCTTCCTGTCAAGTTCACTTGGTTCTGGATGGTTTCAATAAACACCAAACAAGTGCCACCTTTGACCGGCACACTGTAAATCATCTTCAAGAAATTTTGGAAATGATCATGATGATTATAGCCTCATAAAATACTGTCATTTAACTAAAACAGTATAGACAAAAAGTAATAAAATGAAAAGAAGTTACAAAAAACAGAAGTTTCAGACCAAAGAAACCGATATGTCTATGGCTACAGCGCTATATTAACGGATGCATCTATATATTTTTAAAAGGTGAAACTATGTGATATACTAGAACTATCAGAGAAGGTGATGAATAATCACCCACTTCTATATATATTTATAATTTTATGTAAAACAAAGGTCCATAATTCTGTAAAAAATTGGGGAATCGAAAACCTTTGATGCAGGGACGCATCATATCATCTTGAGTGAACTGTATGCCAAGTGTTACAAGAAAATTTTGATGCAAAGCATCAATTCGTCGGTAGTATTTGTAACGAAAACTATCGGAAATAGCAGGTGCTCGGAAACGGAGATTATCGTAGCTTGTAGCATATACCAGTAATTTACAATGTAAAACACTTGTCATATATATTACAGATGTAATAATGTTATAAAATACAATAGTATAGGTAATATAAGCAATGTTTTGGTGATAAAAGCCTCTCATTATCAGACACTACCGAACATTCCATTATCATCTAGTATAACTTTACAAATAGATGGATGTACATAATAACCCCATAAAATATAGGCTCTATTATAAAACTAACTCTAGATATGAAGCTGCTAATCGGCTGGTTCTGGGGCATCAGTGTGTTCATAAAATACAAGTTATCGCTGTAGGCTTGTTCCCGAGTAATCAATTACCAATAGATGAATAAAGCACCATATTAACACGTTTTTAGGAGAAACAGTTTTGGTAAACAATCGATACAAACAAAGATGTTTTTTTCCGAAAGTGTACATACTTTGTAACATTCGTCTTATAGTGTTGAATAAGCATTAATATTTCAATGCGCAATGTTATTATCATGTCAGTTCATTTGCTGAATTTAGTAAAGAAGAAACTTAAAAATTGTTCTCTATTAATTACTTCTCCTTTCAGTGGTACTTAGCAAACGTAAGCACAAATATATTCCTCGGCTTCGGCCGACGAATAATAACAATTCATGAACACAGTTTCTGAAGTGAAAGCCAATTGTTCAAGTTCATTATACAATATTACAGTGTAAAATTCTAAGTCAAACAAAAGGACATTTATTCTACACTAAATTAGCAATCAACAATGTGTGATGTAGAGACACACAAAGTCATCAATTGTTATGTGTAATGAAGTTTGAGAACAATCCATTGGAAACTGTCTGAGAAATGCCTGTAATAAAAATGTGTGATGTTATGGACAGCATAATTCCTAAATAGGCCCCACTTCACTTTGTGAAGCGGGGGTATAATTTAGAACAAGAATCGTGGAAATTCCACGAAAACCAGGTTTTCCGAGTGGAAACAGTTTCTCTATTTTTAGTAACAGTGACCTTGAACTTGACCTCAGTGATCCCAAATGCGATCCTAAGCTTCCTTTATATATAAGGTACCTACATAGCAAGTTTCGTTCCAATATCTCATTCCCAACTGGAACAGAAACCGTTTTTCTATTTTTAGTAACAATGACCTTGATGTTGACCCCAGCAACCCCAAATGCAATCCCAAACTTTCTTTTGATATAAGATACCTACACAGCAAGTTTCATTCTAATATCTCATTCCTTACTGAAGTTATTGAGAGGAAACTGTTTTTCTATTTTTAGTAATAGTGACCTTAACCTTAATCCCAGTGACCCCAACTGCACTCCCAAGCTTCCTTTCCATATAAGCTACCTACCCTGCAAATTTCATCACAATACCGCATTCCTAACAAAAGTTACTCAGCGGAAACCGTTTTTACCGTTTTTTCTATCTGTAGTAATAGTGACCTTGACCTTGATCCCAGTGACCATAAATGCAATCTCAAGCTTCCTTTCGATATAAGCTACCTACCCATAAAGTTTCGTTACAATATCTCATTCCTAACAAAAGTTATTGTGCGGAAACCATTTTTAATAACAGTGACCCTGACCTTGAACAAGTGACCGCAAATGCAATCCCAAGCTTCCTTTCCATATAAGCTACCTACCCTGCAAGTTTCATCGTAATACCTCATTCTAAACAAAAGATATAGAGCGGAAACTAAGTTTGACTCCGCCCGCACACCCATCCGCCCGCCCGACATACCCCAATCTAATAACCAGGGCCCGGCTTGTTTTATGAAACACTTATGACAATTTTGACCTTAAGTTAATTTCTTAAATTCTTTACTTTGATTTACAATTCATAAATGAAAGCGATTTCATTTCATTGTCTTAATACATTTGATATTTCTGCACATAATGCACACATAATTGTTAACATTGAATGCTTAGGTTCAAAAATGCGAACAGTTTTAAAATTTGAGACTTATCGAGGAAAACCTGGTTAAAAAGCAGTCTTACTGTTAAAAGTGCAGCTTAAAAAAAATTACAACAATTTACAGTAAAATTAGCCCATTTGGTTTTATTGAGCTTTAGGCTTTATTTAAAATAGAAAACAGTTTTAAAACACAGGCAAAAGAGTTAATTGTTGCTCAAAATGTGTGCTGTTAGTACTATATCTCAGACAAAATATGTACCAGACCATATGCCTGTAGCCAAATGCTAAGGCAGCAGTAATACATAATAACCATAAACATTGTTGAACAAATTAGATCTTTAAAAATTGCTGTCATTTTGTTCTGACATCAACCATAATTATCTAAACTAGAACTATCACTGAAGGTGATGAATACCCCCGCTTTTTGATCAGTTGTTATGTGTATATGAAGTTTGGGAACAACCCATTCAAAACCGTTTGAAGAAATGCAAGTAAAGCCAAATGAAATAATATGTGTGGTTCAGGTAACACTGGCAAAAAAAATAGGGTAGGTCGGTAGTTTTTTTTTTTTAATTTTTGCATAAAAAGTTTTAAAATAGGGTCGGTCAGGTTACCTGAACCACACATATTTTTTTATAAAAATGTGTTACGGGACATTACGGACAGCATGATTCCTATATAGCCCCCTTCACCTTGTAAAAGTGGGGGTATAAAAATACTAACAAACTGTTTTGACTTACATGAATCTCTTTCTTGACCAAAGACACTAAACACTGAATCACATTCTTCCAAAACATAAAAATTAAAATTATAATAACAAAATTAATTTCCAATCCTACTGGTCAGAGTAATTTCCAATCCCCACTGGTCAGTGTAAAAGTTCCGACTTATAAGCCTGTAAGTTGGCCGTGTTGATACCGATACAATCTATCTGAGAAAGATAAGGGTGATATAGGATCGCAGTAGCAGGGGTCACTGACAGATAGGGAGGAGCTAATTTATCAGCTCTGATACTTCCACCTCATCATTAATTACAAATCGCACTAAATAGATGGATTTTCTGATAAATAATAATTACCAAATTTTAGAAAGTTGCCATATTATATTACTTTTAGCTCGTTTGCCATTTTCGTATTTTATGATATTAAAAACCACATGTATAATAGCGTGGGTGTTCAACAATAATATACAAGACTGGAATGAATTTGTTAACTGAAAATATCTCTATAGTTACTCCTTATTTTTGAAAATAATTAAAACATTCAGGATGCCATATGATTTTAAGAATCTTTCACTGTTTTATTCTATCAGTGAAGGCATTGTGCTTGAGAGCTGCAGACCTCTGCTTCGCGTGAGTTTGCTCCTTTGTGAGCTACAAACCTCTGCCCCGCCTGGGTTCGCTCCCTTAGAGCTACAGACGTCTGCCCCACGTGAGTTCGCTCCCTGGTGGAGGCATGTCTAACGGGAAACTTCCTCCTTCATCTCATCTCCCTCTGAGGTTGCTGTCCCTATATACCTAATTAGGATGTGTTAAAGTGACGTAAATCCCACTTCATTTATGGTCGACAAGTTGCTCAGATTCAATTACAGGCATTTCAACAAATCTTAACAAGACAATACTATGTAAATATCACATCCTCTTGAGGGTGCCAGTGGATTTTATCAACCCGAGAATGTATTGTCCACCGAGGCGATAGCCGAGGTCGACATTATCATTTCGAGGGTTGATAATATCCACTGGCACCCTCAAGAGGATGTGATATTTATTTTATTATACCGAACAAATACTCCTAATATACTAATATAATTAATGAAGAAAAAATTGTTGCTGTTGTTGAAAAAATCTATTTTTAGAACTGAGCTTTTCAAAAAGCTAGCGGGATGATATTTTGTGCTATCACCCACTATGACGCATTGAGGGTGATAGCGCGAAATATCAGCCCGGCAGGGTATGGGGATTTTACATGGAGCGTTTACAGTGAGGTATAATACTAGTAATTTTAAGACAATACTAGTACTATTACTAACCTACTGACCATCAACGTAGATACCCAAGTAAGTACTGCTGATGACCGAGACATTAACAAAACACACTTTTATACCAAGAAACTCCTGTCACACCAAGTACACCTATTCTTATTGATTTATTCTTTTGCTAAATCCTTAGATTGTTCTCTAAAAATTAATAGTTTACATTAATAATAGTTTCACTATACATTAATTGTTCACTGTACATTAATTGTACACTAATTGTTCACTATACATTAATTGTTCACTATACATTAATTGTTCACTGTACATTAATTGTACACTAATGGTTCACTATACACTAATTGTTCACTATACATTAATTGTTCACTATACATTAATTGTTTCACTGTACATTAATTGTTTCACTGTACATTAACTGTTTCACTATACATTAATTGTTTTACTACATACATCCATTATTCTAACAGGTGCCTTATGTATACAACTGGGAAAAACTACTCTGTTCTGTCTAATTGACATATACAAATAAATACTCCCTGGCTTCCTGACTCCACCCTTATCAGATTGTTGATGATAAATTCTGAATCTCAAACTAATCTCATCTCCCCTGATTTTGAGATTTTGATTTCGACATGGTGAAAGAAATGCAGAAGTATTTCCATGGGTTCTAAAATTCTGGAAAATTCAACTCAGTAATAGATTATTCATATAATCTGGCTTATGTAAAAGTCAGTCGACAAGTGACAGGTTTAAAATGAGTGATGACAAATGCATCCTTTCATCTTTCTTTCTACCTATCTTAGAAAAAAAAAATCTTCATTTTTAACTTGGCACTAATAAAGTGTTTAAAATATATATCAATTTTATTTGTAACAAGTTATAAAGCTATCTGGAATGTTGAAAACAGATGTTTTTTATTTCTAGCAAAATTTCAACAGTATAGCAAAAACTTTCAGTGAAATTTGCAAACTTTATATATAAATTATCAGAGAATTTAAATCAGTCCAGGAGCAAAGTCTATAATAAATGATTGAAGTATTCAACCAGTTATAAAATTCAACTAGTTCAGCAGCAATTTAGTTTATGAAATTGAACCAGTTCAAAAGCAGAGTTTATAAATATCAACCAGTTCAGGAGCAAAATTTATGAAATTCAACCAGCCCAGGAGCAAAATTTATGAAATTCAACCAGTCCAGAAGCAAAGTTTATGAAATTCAACCAGTCCAGAATCAAAGTTTATGAAATTCAACCAGGCCAGGATTAAATTTTATCAAATTCAACCAGTCCAAGAGCAAAGTTTATAGACTTCAACCAGTCCAGAAGCAAAGTTTATAAACTTTAACCAGCGCAAAAGCAAAGTTTATAAAATTCAACCAGTCCAGGAGCAAAGTTTATCAAATATCACCAGTCAAGCAGCAAAGTTTATATATGAATAATTCAACCAGTCCAGGAGTCCAGACATAGATGGGAGGACAGAGAGGTACATGGGACTACCCAGTTTACCTCCCCTTTCCTACTCAGTGCAGTGGGAATGACTTGCCAAAAGGGAAAACTGCAGTGGCGGCTAAAACTTCCAACCTTTCGAAAAAAGAGGCAAGCATGTTATACTTAACCATGGTGCACGTCCCCCCCCCCCTCCCCCACCCCCTTCAACCCCACTCCTTCTCCACCTCCCATCCATTAAACAGGAGAAAACTAAATAATGTCTAAGCACCATTATCATTGTCCATATATCATGTTCACCTCATATATTGTCCAATGTCAACTAAAAAAACATTTGCTTACAATTCAACTTACCAGAAATTATTACATTTCGAAGACCATTTATTTTGTGCAATTAAGATTCCAGTTTTAACCTTCCATTTAAAAGTTCTTATGGTTATAAATATTATATTCCAGAAAGTTTCGCCTGTGCTTTCAATATGATTATTAACTGTCACAGCAAATCCTTACCAGATTTTCAGCTCAATTAAGAAAAATAATCCTTCATTTACTTCAAAGCAGTTAGATGATTAATCCACTCCAATAACTAATAGAAAACTATTATCAACAAAACAAAAATAGATGGATGAATCTGCTGCAAAAAGGCTTTCCCTGCAATAAATTCTCTATATCAGGTACGCGAATAAGTAATTACACCTCTTTGGCAATGACATAACAATAAACAGAGATCATACGGAGAAACTTACCCTAAGAAGTAACTGCTACCTAAAATTCACTTTTACCCCACCCATTGTTTAAAACACAAACGGAGCTACATTCCTCAACCAAAATGTTTGTTTTCAAAATTTTAATCTGCTGGTACAAATTATCTCCGAATGTTCGATTTAATATGCACACTTCTTGATTATGCCATAATTCAACGTAATTATCAATTTCTGTTCTCACGAATTCCCAGAATAATTTGGCAAAGACGTAGCTGAGAAGCAGATGCAAAAAGCCGTACATTATAACAGATTGCTCTGGTGCTGTTTTTTTCTCTCTTTTATTACCAGTAAGTTATTAATTTAAATGGTAGAATGCCAGTAAGTGCATTCTGGCTTAATTCTAGATGCACAAGCACGATGGAATTTTAATTACTGTTCGATATTTGTTACCTTTCAAAAAGTGGTTCCTGGTGAAAGCAAGTGCCAAATCCAATGTAGAAACAAGCGAGCGTTACCAACAACGTTTGCTGTGAAAGACTCCAATGTAGAAACAAACGATCGTAACCAACAACGTTTGCTGTGAAAGACTGACTGTTGAAATTGGTTATGTAAAATGTTTACGATTTTTTTATAATTTTGAAAATGTAACAAGGTTCTCAGATAAGTTTACTCAGAATATAAAATAAACATCTGGATTTTAGAATAAAAAAACATTAACTGTCCAATGAACATTTCTTTGAAAAATAAAAACAGTTTGAACAAAATGTTGCAGTTTCAGTTTTTTTCTTTCGAAAAAACTTAAATCAAATATGAACCTGTCATAACAGCAGGCCCCGCCTACCTGCAAAACATTTAAAATCTTTTGAAAGTGTTTTACTGTTTATTTTAAGAAAACCAATAAGAAAAAGTACTAAAACATGAATTTGTCATAATGTTCTTGTTCAGTAGTACCAACCTACTTTGTAAAAACATTTTAAATATTTTAGGAACTGATTTAACATTGTATTTTTTACTCTTTCATTCCTCCATTTAGTGGTAATGAAATTTAATGTAATTGTGGCAGTTAAGGTACTAAAATTATACATGTTCGTATACAATACATCAAACTTTCAATAGATGCAGATTGTGAACCTCCCCAATATGGGAGTGTGACAATACATCAAACTATCAAAAGATCCCGATTATGAACCTCCCCAATATGGGATTATTACATCAAAATTTCGATAAATCCTGACTGTGAATGTCCCCAATATGGGAGTGTAACAATACATCAAACTATCTATGGATCCAGATTGTGAACATCCCCAATATGGGAATGTAACAATACATCAAACTATCGATAAATCCCAACTGTGAACGTCCCCAATATGTGAGTACAATACATCAAATTACCAATAAATCCCAACTGAGAACATCCCCAATATGTGAGTACAATACATCAAATTATCGATAGATTCAGACTGTGAACATGCCCAACATGGGAGTGTAACATTACATCAAACTTTCGATAAATCTCGACTGTGAACGTCCCCAATATGGGAACAATACATCAAACTATCGATAGATCCAGATTGTGAACATCGATAAATCCCAACTGTGAACGTCCCCAATATGTGAGTACATCAAATTATCGATATATTCAGATTGTGAACATCCCCAATATGGGAGTGTAACATACATCAAACTGGTGATGGATCCAGACTGTGAACATCCCCAATATGGAATGTAACAATACATCAAACTATCGATAAATCCCAACTGCGAACGTCCCCAATATGTGAGTACATCAAACTATCGATAGATCCAGATTTTGAACATCCCCAATATGGGAGTGTAACATCAAACTCTCGATAGATCCCAATTGTCACTTCCCCAAAATAGGCGTGTAACAATACATCAAACTATAGATAGATCAAGATTGTGAACGTCCCCAATATGGGAGTGTAACAAAACATCAAACTATCGATAGATTCAAACTGTGAACATTCCCAATATAGGAGTGTAACAAAACATCAAACTATTGACAGATCCAACTGTGATTGTGAACCTCCCCAATATGAGAGTGTAACAATACATCAAACTATCAAAAGATCCTGATTTTGAACGTCCCCAATATGGGAGTGTAACAATACATCAATCTATCAAAAGATCCCGATTGTGAACCTCCCCAATATGGGAGTGTAACAATACATCAAAACTATCAAAAGATCCCGATTGTGAACCTCCCCAATATGGGAATGTAACAATACATCAAACTATCAAAAGACCCAGATTGTGAACATCCCCAATATGGGAGTGTAACAATACATCAAACTATCAAAAGATCCTGATTGTGAACGTCCCCAATATGGGAATATAACAATACATCAAACTATCGAAAGATCCCTATTGTGAACCTCCCCAATATGGGAGTGTAACAATACATCAAACTATCGAAAGATCCCTATTGTGAACCTTCCCAATATGGGAGTGTAACAATACATCAAACTATCAACAGATCCCGATTATGAACCTCCCCAATATGAGAGTGTAACAATACATCAAACTATCAATAGATCCCGATTATGAACCTCCCCAATATGAGAGTGTAACAATACATCAAACTATCAATAGATCCCGATTATGAACCTCCCCAATATGAGAGTGTAACAATACATCAAACTATCAATAGATCCCGATTGTGAACCTCCCCAATATGAGAGTGTAACAATACATCAAACTATCAATAGATCCTGAGTGTGAACCTCCCCAATATGAGAGTGTAACAATACATCAAACTATCAAAAGATCCTGATTGTGAACCTCCCCAATATGAGAGTGTAACTATACATCAAACTATCAAAAGATCCTGCTTGTGAACATCCCCAATATGGGAATGTAACAATACATCAAACTATCAAAAGACCCAGATTGTGAACCTCCCCAATATGAGAGTGTAACAATACATCAAACTATCAATAGATCCTGAGTGTGAACCTCCCCAATATGAGAGTGTAACAATACATCAAACTATCAAAAGATCCTGATTGTGAACCTCCCCAATATGGGAGTGTAACAATACATCAAACTATCGAAAGATCCTGATTGTGAACCTCCCCAATATGAGAGTGTAACAATACATCGAACTATCAAAAGATCCTGATTGTGAACATCCCCAATAATATAGTGTAACAATACATCAAACTATCAAAATATCCTGATTGTGAACATCCCCAATAATATAGTGTAACAATACATCAAACTATCAAAAGATCCTGATTGTGAACATCCCCAATAATATAATGTAACAATACATCAAACTATCAAAATATCCTGATTGTGAACATCCCCAATATGAGAGTGTAACAATACATCAAACTATCAAAAGATCCTGATTGTGAACATCCCCAATATGAGAGTGTAACAATACATCATCAAACTATTGATAGATCCAGATTATGAACCTCCCCAATATGAGAGTGTAACAATACATCAAATTATCAAAAGATCCTGATTGTGAACATCCCCAATAATATAGTGTAACAATACATCAAACTATCAAAAGATCCTGATTGTGAACATCCCCAATAATATAGTGTAACAATACATCAAACTATCAAAATATCCTGATTGTGAACATCCCCAATAATATAGTGTAACAATACATCAAACTATCAAAAGATCCTGATTGTGAACATCCCCAATATGGGAGTGTAACAATACATCATCAAACTATAGCTAGATCCAGATTGAGAATGTCTCCAATATGGGAGTGTGACCATATATCAAACTACTGACAGATCGCAACTGTGATGTCCCAAATACATGAGTGTAACAATACATCAAAACTATAGATAGATCCCAAACCGAAGCACTAAACAGACAAAATGCATAACTGTTTTGCACACATTTCTTTGATATATTTAAAGTTAATAGTGAACTATTTTTCTCAAATATTTCATTTTTCATTCTTTCTTGTCTCACAAACTGTTTTTTGCCATGAACTTTACCCAAAAGGGAAACAAAAAAACATCAGAGTTAATTTGCCCCACATGTTCTTTGGTTTTGGTGATAAAATTGATATAATTAATTTCAGATTTATATTTATACCAAGTTTTGACAGCAAATGAATAATTGATTTTTCCATTTTTACCATGATTTTTCTTTTTTTTAACAATTACCAATTCTGTTTGTTTTTCCACCATAATTGTAAAAATACAAGCACCTGGCATTCTCCACGCTTTGTGTGTTGGAGAGAAAAACAAATATTAGTACACTTGTGGAGAAGACCTGCCACTCTTCCAATTAAAGATCAAAGAACATGTCTTGGCTAATTAGAACAACTGATGTTATCAAAGCGAAACCTTTTTCTACTGTGACTATCAGCTGTGCATGCAAGACTGTGTGTTGGACTAAAAACTATTCTATGATTAAATGGAAACTGTTAAAGGCGATCTTGATTCTCAAACAAATAAATAATGGAATTACACTATTTTTTACTATAAAACCAAAAATGACTTACAGCTGTTTCATTTTTTTGTCTTATCTCAATGACTGGTCAGGTCAGTTGGCAAATACAAATACCGATTCAGCCCAGGCTGACCATTACATTTCAGCGCAATCTACAGGATGTCATGTGATAAGGTGAGCAAGTGAACATGAGATTCCCTACAAATGTATGGGTTTAACGTTGCATTTAACAATCTTTCAGTCATATCCCGATGATGTCTTCTTGTAGCAGTGAGCTTTATGTTCAACTTTATAGTGTGCTGCCACACTGGAATACCACGCCATAGATACATGACATGATACCCCACCCAGTCACATTATAGACACCGGGTCCGACCAGTCCTAGAACTTACCTTTTTATGCTGAGCCTCAAGTAAGAGAGTTACAAGTACCATTTTTATAAAGCCTTTGGTACGACCCAGTCGGGGACTCAAGCCATGACCTCCCGCATGTGAGGCGGACACTCTACCATTATGTCACGCAGGTTTTGCAATTTAAATCAGGACTGTGTAGCTTTAAGCAGACATTATTAATGTTATAGATTGCATATAACACCTTCTTCAATGTGTGCAATTTAAATCAGGACTGTGTAGCTTTAAGCAGACATTATTAATGTTATTGATGGAGTATAAAACGGTCTTCAAGGTGTTAAAATCAAAAGTGAAGTGTGTACCATCATGTCTATCAGACAGATTTTTTTGCCACTTGAGTGGATGGGTAACAAGATGGGTAAATATTGATAAATATCACCCACGATTATGTAAAACTCATACAAAATACAAGAGCAAACACTCCACCACACCTGTATACTTCAGACCGCATAACATTATGAAGGCTGATATCATTTCAAACAACCTTAAAATCATCAATGTTTTCTTCTTTATCCAAATCATCATTATTTGTTTAACACAAAATTTAGATATCAGGGGAAAAGTGTGATTGGTATTTCGTTGTTTTTTTTCGTGTTTAGGGTCCAATTTACATGCTCAAGCTTAAGACTGGTCTTTGGAATTACACCTTCCCTTAGCCTCATTTGTCCGATGGGGACGTAAACCGGGACATATATGTATAAGAATTGACAAAAGCAACAGAAGAACACAGAAATATGTAAAAAAATAAATTGTTTCAAGTGGGGGTGGGGTGGGGGAGGGAGCGTGGGTGAGAGGCGGGAGTGGGTTGGGGAGTGGGGGGAGGGGGCAACATATGTGTAAGAAATTGACTAAAACAACAAAGAAATATGTAAAAAATAAAAATAAAAATAAAAGTTTCAAATGGGGGGGGGGGGGGGGGGGTTGGAGGGGGAGTGGAGGGGTGGTGAGAGGTGGGGGGGAGGGGTGGGCAGCAACATATATGTGTAAGAATTTACAAAAGCAACACAGAAATATGTAAAAAAACAAAAAAATAGTTTCAAGTGGGGGTGACGGTGGGGGTTGGGGTGAGGTGGGGGTGAGGTGGGATGGGGGGAGCGTGGGGGAGAGGCGGGAATGGGTAGGGAGGGGGATGGGGTGGAGGGGGCAACAAATATGTGTAAGAATTGACAAAAAGCAACACAGAAATATGAAGAAAAAAAAAGTGGGGGTGGGGGGTGGGGTGCCGGGAAGTGGGGGAGGTGGGAGTGGGCGGGGGGAGGGGGCAACATATATGTGTAAGAAACTGACTAAAACAACACAGAAATATGTAAAAAAAAACAAAAAAACTTTCAAGTGCTGTGTGTGTGTGGGAGGGGGGAGAGAAGGGGGGAGGGGGGTTGGGGGGGGGGGGATGAGGAGGCAACATATATGTAGTAAGAATTGACAAAAGCATCACAGAAATATGTAAAAAAAATTATATAGTTTCAAGTGGGGGTGGGTGTGGGGGGAGGGAGCGATGTGGGTGAGAGGTGGGAGTGTGGGTTGGGGATGTGGGGGAGCGGGCAACATATATGTGTAAGAATTGACTAAAACAACAAAGAAATATGTAAAAAAAAAAAAAAAAAAAAAAAAAAATTCAAGTGGGGGGTGGGGTGGGGTGGGGTGGGGTGGGGGGTAGGGGTGGGGGTGGTGAGAGGCGGGGGTGGGGCAGCAACATATATGTGTAAGAATTTACAAAACCAACACAGAAATATGTAAAAAACAAAAAAATACCTTTCAAGTGGGGGGGGAGTGGGGGGGGGGGGAGCGTGGGTGAGAGGTAGGGAGAGGGGGGGGGGGAGGGATGGAGGGTGGCAACATATATGTGTAAGAATTGATTAAAACAAGACAGAAATATGTAAAAAAACAAGAGGTCAATGACCTTGAAGCTCTACTGATTGATTTTGATTTCAGGAAGTAGTCGCTACAAACTGTTTTTTTGAAAATCTATTTTTAGCCGTAGTGGCCATCTTGAATTTCCGGCCGACCTGAAATTTTGCTAGGATCAATTAGACATCAAGAGCAACATTCCTGTGAAGTTTCATGAAAATCCGTCAAGTAGTTTCAGAGGAGTAGTCGCTACAAGTTTTCATTATATAACTCTATGTAAACAAAGATGGCCACTGACAGCCATGTTTAACATTGAATCAAAATAATGTTCGACTCGGATAACCATCATGTCATGCTGATCATTTTAGAAAAAGTCCCATATCAATATCTCTTATAGTTTTCAAGAAGTAGTCGCTACAAACTTATTTTTTAAAAATCTATTTTTAGCCATGGCGGCCATCTTGAATTTCCGGCCAACCTGAAATTTTGCTAAGATCAATAAGACATCAAGAGCAACATTCGTGTGAAGTTTCATGAAAATCCGTCAAGTAGTTTCAGAGGAGTAGTCGCTACAAGTTATCATTATATAACTCTATGTAAACAAACATGGCCGCTGGCAGCCATGGTTAACGTCAAATCAAAATAATGTTCAACTTGAATAGCCATCATGTCATGCTGATCATTTTAGAAAAAGTCCCATATCAATATCACTTATAGTTTTCAAGAAGTAGTCGCTACAAACTTGTATTTTGAAAATCTATTTTTAGCCATGGCGGCCATCTTGAATTTCCGGCCGACATGAAATTTTGCAAGGATCAATTAGACATCAAGAGCAACATTCGTGTGAAGTTTCATGAAAATCCGTCGAGTATTTTCAGAGGAGTAGTCGCTACAAGTTATCATTATATACCTCTATGTAAACAAAGATGGCCACTGGCAGCCATGTTTAACGTCGAATCAAAATAATGTTCGACTCGGATAACCATCATGTCAAGCTGATAATTTTAGAAAAAGTCCCATATCAATATCTCTTATAGTTTTCAAGAAGTAGTCGCTACAAACTTATTTTTTAAAAATCTATTTTTAGCCGTGGCGGCCATCTTGAATTTCCGGCCGACCTGAAATTTTGCTAGGATCAATAAGACATCAAGAGCAACATTCCTGTGAAGTTTTATGAAAATCCGTCAAGGAGTTTTAGAGAAGTAGTCGCTACAAGTTTTCATTATATAACTCTATGTAAACAAAGATGGCCGCTGGCAGCCATGTTTAACGTCGAATCAAAACGATTTTCGACAAGGACCAACATCATGTCATGCTGATCATTTTAGAAAAAGTCCCATATCAATATCTCTTATAGTTTTCAAGAAGTAGTCGCTACAAACTTATTTTTTAAAAATCTATTTTTAGCCGTGGCGGCCATCTTGAATTTCCGGCCGACCAGAAATTTTGCTAGGATCAATTAGACATCAAGAGCAACATTCCTGTGAAGTTTCATGAAAATCCGTCAAGTAGTTTCAGAGGAGTAGTCGCTACAAGTTTTCATTATATAACTCTATGTAAACAAAGATGGCCGCTGGCAGCCATGTTTAACGTCGAATCAAAACGATTTTCGACAAGGACCAACATCATGTCATGCTGATCATTTTAGAAAAAGTCCCATAGCAATATCCCTTAGAGTTTTCAAGAAGTAGTCGCTACAAACTTGTTTTTTAAAAACCTATTTTTAGATTTGGCGGCCATCTTGGATTTCACATCTACATGAATTTTTGCTAGGATCAACTAGACTCCATGGGCAACATTTCTGCAAAGTTTCATGAAAATCTATTCAGTAGTTTCAGAGGAGTAGTCGCTACAAAAAAAAAGTTAACGGACGGACGGACAGACAGACAGACGGACGGACAGACGGACGACGGACGCCGCACCACGGCATAAGCTCTGCTGATCTCTGATCAGTAGAGCTAAAAAAAAAAAAGTGGGGGGGTGGGGAGGAGGGAGCCCATGCCCCAATATGGGTGAAGTAATAACATGCATAATGCTATAACAAATCCCAAACCAAAATTATAGATATATATATGCTTACATGCAAACCTAAATCTGCCTTTATTTCACATTTTATAGGCCATCACAATTTGGGTTCCATGGGAGCCCAGAATTTGCAGAAGACAAAATTACTTATCCAACCCTTTACAACATACTATAGACCTGTACACGCAAAATTTGATGTGAAACAGACATATTTTAAGGCCTATCAGAATTTGGGTTCCATGGGAGCCCAGGGGTTACAGGAACCAAAATTACTTAAGCAGCCCTGATGATAATGCTATAAGAAAGCTAATGGCCAAATTTGGTTGTGCTAGGGTAAGAATTGTAAGAGATATAGACTTGTAAACACAGCTTACACGCAAAATTTGATGTTAAATGGGGCACATTTTATGGGCTATCATAATTTGGGTTCCATAGGAGTCCATGGGTTACAGGAACCAAAATTGCTTATGCAGCCCTTAAGATAATGCTATAAGGAAGCCCATGAACAAATTTGGTTGTGCTAGGATAAGAAATGTAAGAGATATAGACTTGTAAACACAGCTTACACGCAAACCTTGATGTGGGACGCCGACGCCAACGCGGACGCCGACGCCAACGCCGACGCCGACGCCGGGGTGATTACATAAGCTCTCTTATTCTTCGAATAGTCGAGCTAAAAATGCTAATAATTAAAATGTGTTACGCAACGGGCAAACACGATGGGACGGGACAAAAGTGTAATGGGATGCGACGGGACATTACGAACAGAGAGATTCCTTTATATAGCCCCCACTTTCACTTATAATAATAACCTACGTGTTGATGAGCCGTTGAACAACATTCAAATCCAAGTTCAAGCTTTGAGCTTGAACTTGTAAACTATACCTTTAACATAATAGCAATGAAGAAGAGAGACAGTCTACCAATACCGATACTGAATCCCACAGTCACACAATAGCCTCCCTTTAATACACACTTCATCTGCCGGATGCTGAAAATCCAATATTGGGTAAAGAATTGCGGTTTTCATTAATAGCTGCAATTTTCCCTTGATAGTACATCCAGGAATATAGAAACAGTTACACATACATGATCTCCCTTACATTTGGTATGATTTTTTTTATTTTATTTTACAATATATTATATTAATCCATTACTAGCTATGTCAGTGCGTTTTGCTATCATGTTTGTTAGGCTCAGCACAAAATCACAGAATACCTCAGTGCCTTTAAGATTATTAGGCGAGGCCCAGAAAATAGAAAATTGGTAGGCTCGAATGAGGTAATGTGCATTTCCGTGCTGAGCCTAATAAACAACAGTAAAAGGTACTTGCATAGTTTACCACATTTTCTGTAGAATTTGCACTCGACGTGGATGCTGCAATATAGATTTTTCCTTCAAGACGATTCATGACGTCGGGTAACGTTAGGTATAATAAATGCAGAGGTAACCGGCATTGCTTTAGCTTTGTCAGTCTGTGCTGCGTAAAGGAAGATGAATTGGGTCGCCACCACCCTTCACCAAACAATAGAACAAATATACAGTAATGGATCACAGATTTTACCTAATAACGAGAGAATGGGTAGAACACAGGACACACATAGAAAACCAATGAGTAGGAAACCCACGAGTAGGAAACCAATGATTAGGAAACCAATCAGTAGGAAACCAATCAGCAGGAAACCAATCAGTAGGAAACCCATGAATAGGAAACCAGTCAGTAGGAAACCAATCAGTAGGAAACCAATCAGTAGGAAACCCATGAGTAGGAAACCCTGAGTAGGAAACCAATCAGTAGGAAACCCATGAGTAGGAAACCAATCCGTAGGAAACCAATCAGTAGGAAACCAATCAGTAGGAAACCCGTGAGTAGGAAACATTGAGTAGAAAACCAATCAGTAGGAAACCCGTGAGTATGAAACCCATGAGTAGGAAACCAATCAGTAGGAAACCCTTGAGTAGGAAACCCTTGAGTTGGAAACCAATTAGTAGGAAACAATCAGTAGGAAACCTGTGAGTAGGAAACCCATGAGTAGGAAACCAATCAGTAGGAAACTCAAGAGTAAGAAACCCATGAGTAGGAAACCCATGAGTAGGAAACCCACGAGTAGGAAACCAATCAGTAGGAAACCCTTGAGTAGGAAACCAATAAGTAGGAAACCCATGGGTAGGAAACCAATGAGTAGGAAACCAATGAGTAGGAAACCCATGAGTAGGAAACCAATGAGTAGGAAACCCTTGAGTAGGAAACCCTTGAGTTGGAAACCAATTAGTAGGAAACAATCAGTAGGAAACCTGTGAGTAGGAAACCCATGAGTAGGAAACCCATGAGTAGGAAACTCAAGAGTAAGAAACCCATGAGTAGGAAACCCACGAGTAGGAAACCAATCAGTAGGAAACCCTTGAGTAGGAAACCAATAAGTAGGAAACCCATGAGTAGGAAACCAATGAGTAGGAAACCAATGAGTAGGAAACCCATGAGTAGGAAACCAATCAGTAGGAAACCTGCGAGTAGGAAACTCATGAGTAGGAAATCAATGAGTAGGAAACCCATGAGTAGGAAACCCATGAGTAGGAAACCAATAAGTAGGAAACCAATCAGTTGGAAACCCGTGAGTAGGAAACCCATGAGTAGGAAACCCACGAGTAGGAAACCCACGAGTAGGAAACCAATCAGTAGGAAACCAATCAGTAGGAAACCCATGAGTAGGAAACCAATCTGTAGGAAACCAATCAGTAGGAAACCAATCAGTAAGAAACCCGTGAGTAGGAAACCCTGAGAAGGAAACCAATCAGTAGGAAACCCATGAGTAGGAAACCAATCAGTAGGAAACCAATCAGTAGGAAACCCGTGAGTAGGAAACCAATCAGTAGGAAACCAATCAGTAGGAAACCAATCAGTAGGAAACCCATGAGTAGGAAACGGAGTGCTTGCTTTAATTGGTTTAAACAATATTATATACCAACAATATGTGAATTCATAATTTACAAGTAAGTCCCTATTAATTATCATAAATCATAATATGCAAGTAGTCCCAATTAATTAATTTTATTTATGCGGCGTATTAGAAGCATGTGATGTTTTTCTTTATATATTAACAACAACATAAGAAAGCACCTGGATGATACAACACAATTTTAATTCATGCACTCTATTAAACATACAGGTCTTGACCTCCCTACTGACTTCAAAAGCAATATCAACAATCAATTTTGCAAAGTTTAACCTTTAGGTATATATCAAAGCTATCCTGAAACAACACACCTGAATCCTGTCAATTTTATGGGGTTTTTCTGCTTTCTTTTGTTACTACTCTTAAGAAAAAATTGTTTACGTTTTTCTTTTCACAAAGAAAAGCATTTTCAAATAACAATAAAACAATTGATGGATTACGGATGTCGACTTGTGTATAATCAGGGTCTAGCAATGGAATTATAAGGTGGTTAATGACAGACCAGCAAACCATGTTCAGCCGGCAAGCAGAAGTCATAATGGGGTACAAGATCCAGCAGGTAAGCAGGAGTCACAAGATCCAGCTAGCAAGCAGAAGTCACAAGATCCAGCTAGCAAGCAGAAGTCACAAGATCGAGCGAGCAAGCAGGAGTCACAAGATCGAGCCAGCAAGCAGAAGTCACAAGATCTAGCTAGCAAGCAGAAGTCAAAAGATAGAGCGAGCAAGCAGGAGTCACAAGATCGAGCCAGCAAGCAGGAGTCACAACATCCAGCCAGAAGCAGAAGTCACAAAATCTAGCTAGCAAGCAGAAGTCACAAGATTCAGCGTGCAAGCATGAGTCAAAAGATCCAGCGGCCAAGCAGACGTCACAATGTCGCACAAGATCGAGCCAGCAAGCAGACGTTACAATGTCGCACAAGATCGAGCCAGCAAGCAGACGTCACAATGTCGCACAAGATCGAGCCAGCAAGCAGACGTCACAAGATCCAGTAGGCAACCAGAAGTCACAATGGGGCTCAAGATTGAGCCCGCATGCAGAAGTCACAAGATCAAGCGGGCAAGCAGAACTCACAAGATCCAGCATGCAGCCAGAAGTCACAATGTCCAGCCAGTAAGCAGAAGTCACAATGTCCAGCCAGCAAGCAGAAGTCATAATGTCCAGCCGGCAAGCAGAAGTCACAATGTCCAGCCGGCAAGCAGAAGTCTCAATGTCCAGTCTGGTACCATTTTTATGAAGTCTAAATTGGTTTGATTCTGACGGGCATTGAACCCACGACGTCCTGCATGCACGGCGGACGCTCTACCAGAAACAATGAGGTTACTATATAGTACCATTCTGATGAAACCTTTAGTATGACCAAGCACCCCCTCCACCACATGCGAGGCAGACACTCTATAACAAAGCCTGTTTTCTTTTTATTACAAACCAACAAGAAAACAAACAAAAATGTTGCCAACTTCATGGTGACTAGTGATTATTAATGACCTTATTTCTGCAGCCTAACTTATGCAGCCTAACAAATGATTTATTGTCACTAAAAAGTGTCAACTTTCATGGTCAATAAATTAAATTAACATTCTGTGCTATTTTTGTATTTATGGATCAAGATTAATTTCATAAATAGTTTAATTTATTTATTGATAATGACTTTGTACAGTATGTGATTAATTTTAATAATTGCCAAAATAAACTTTTATTACTTAATGCAAACAGTTCTTTCTAGACTCCTGGACCTCACACCTGTGTAACTACCTCAAACTTAAAGGGACATACTACAATCTGTTTTCTTGTTTTTAAATGGCCCAGTGGATAGTGTGAAACTTGAAACCGGAGGAATCGCTAGCTGTTTTATGCTCAGTGCAGCGTTCATGGCCTGCAACACAATAATTAGGACTGCAATGATACACTATGCTCATGATATGAAACGTATGACGATACTTGACTGACGATACGATACGTATCACGTACGACACACAGTTTCATTATTGTTTGGAGCGCTTGTTTCAGCCGAAGTTTTTTTTGGACTTTCCAGACAAATCATATCGAGACTAATTGTTGCATCCCTAATAATAATACCTCAGCTTAAAGTTTGCATATTTAATTTTATATTATTATGGATTGCATAATTCCCTCAGATATAAGGCTTCCAAACAATTTTATTTTACATTTTAATAAACATATTTTGCCTTTAAACCCTTTTGCTGCCACAGTCAAAAACACTGATTTTACGACCAGTGTAGACCCCAATCAACATA
Organism: Cyrtodaria siliqua; assembly: GCA_037043455.1. NCBI lineage: Eukaryota > Metazoa > Mollusca > Bivalvia > Adapedonta > Hiatellidae > Cyrtodaria > Cyrtodaria siliqua. The sequence continues at coordinate 141,529 of JAWPHD010005966.1, forward strand.
ATATACACTGTTTGCTGGCTCAGATCAGGGTTTAAATATTCACCAATTATTTGAAAAGTTTCCCTATAAAGATTTTATATAAAATATTACTGGAAGATTTTAATTCAAATTTTAGCAGACAATATTTGAAATTTGGCGGCGATAACGTAAGAAACAATAATTTAGACAAGAAATAACTTTTTTCTTCAAACCAGAAGTATAATATCTACAATGACTTCTTTTAATATTCTCCTCACAACCAATGAAAAGCATCCAGACACATTAACTCATAAATCTGACCACAAAGCAGACAGGCAATTAGCACACCTTTTTGATCATCTAACGAGCTGTCATAATAATGAATGATGCACAAATTAATTTTGACAATCTATATGAAATATGTCTTTCATAAACCATTTGATTTACATACAAAACAATTTACGGATTGTGCGTAAACATCTTCCTTAGGCAAGAAACTTGCTGAACAGAACACAAAACAATTTACGGATCGAGCGTAAATGTCTTTCTTAGGCAAGAAACTGTTGCTGAACAGAATCTAAGAATTGTAAGCATAGCTGTGGGACCATGTTTTATCCCATGTTTTATTCCAGAGCTAGAACTGAAAGCTAGAAATGCCGTGGGGGTCGTGTTCTGTTTCAGAGCTAGAATTGTATTAAAGCTCATCATTACTGCATGTTTCTTCCGAGAGCTAGCTTCGCTGTGGCACTATATGTTCTGTCTCAGAGATAGAGTACGTTGTAAGCAATAATTGCTGTGGGGGTAATGTTTTGTCCCAGAGCTATTAAGGCTGTAAGCTAGAATTGCAGTGGTAATGTTTTGTCCCAGAGCTTAGATTGCTGTGCGGGGTAATGTTTTGTCCCAGAGCTAGGGCTGTAAGCTAGAATTGCTGTGGTGTAATGTTTTGTGCCAGAGCTAAGGCTGTAAGCTAGAATTGCTGTTGTGGGGGTAATTTTTTGTCCCAGAGCTAAGGCTGTAAGCTAGAACTGCTGGGGATGGGGGTGAGGGGAGGAGGTAATGTTTTGTTCCAGAGCTAAGGTTGTAAGCTAGAACTGCTGGGGTGGGGGTTGGGGGAGGGGGTAATGTTTTGTCCCAGAGCTAAGGTTGTAAGCTAGAACTGCTGGGGATGGGGGTGAGGGGAGGGGGTAATGTTTTGTCCCAGAGCTAAGGTTGTAAGCTAGAACTGCTGTGGATGGGGGTGAGGGGAGGGGGTAATGTTTGTTCCAGAGCTAAGGTTGTAAGCTAGAACTGCTGGGGTGGGGGTGGGTGGTAATGTTTTGTTCCAGAGCTAAGCCACTGTGGCACCATGTTTTGTTCCAGAGCTAAGATTGCAAGCTAGAACCACTGTGGCACCATGTTTTGTTCCAGAGCTAAGGTTGTAAGCTAGAACCACTGTGGCACCATGTTTTGTTCCAGAGCTAAGGTTGTAAGCTAGAACCATTGTGGCACCATGTTTTGTTCCAGAGCTAAGGTTGTAAGCTAGAACCACTGTGGCACCATGTTTTGTTCCAGAGCTAAGGTTGTAAGCTAAAACTGCCGTGACACCATGTTTTGTCATGAGCTATAAGGTTGTAAGCTAGAAATGCTGTGTGGGGTAATGTTTTGTCCCAGAGCTAGCATCGCTGTGGGCCAACATTTCGTCCCTGATCTAGAGTAAAATATTTTGTCAGTTTTTTTTTTCTTTAACCAATTCCATCTTTTTTCAGCCTTAATAATTGTTTGTGCGCCAATTATTTTAAACAATTTTGATCATTTTCTTCTTTTGGGAAAGATTAAATCTCACATTTATATATATACACACTATTGACCTTCCTATCTGTATGAAAAGGTTTTTATCAAAGTTTAAAGTTTGTATACCGAAACATTTAAAATGCACACTTAAATGTTAGTTTAATTTTCACGGATTTCTATTTACCTACATTAAAGGTAGTGAAAAGTAACTATGTTTTTCACACATATTGGCTTTATTTGTTAATAAAGCACTTGATATCGTGGGCTACATTAGCCAGTGATTAAGTGGATGGCTCTCCAAGATAATTAGCCAAGGATCAAAGACTTTGGACTGAAGGAAACACTATAGGTACTAGAAGTGTTTGTTAATGCTAATCTTGCTCAAAAATGGATAAAAGGAAACACATGTCTCAGCAATAATACAATTTAGTGGGTCAAACATTATTAGGACCAGTAAAATAATAATAAAATATGAATTGAACTGTTATGCGAATGCACTTGACAACAATTCTGCAATCTGATTGGTTGACGTTAAAAATGTGTGACTATTAAATAGTGCATAACCCGTCGCAAATCCAGTCATGTGACGTTAACTGTCAAAAACATGATGTCATTTAGTTGCCTTTTAAAGTGTTTGTAAGGAAACTGTCAAAAACACTGACATGCGTTAGAAATGGGTTAGCCAGTATTGAAATGCTGACTTTTGCAGATAACCCTGTAATAAGTCCCCCAACAAGAGTGTCCCCAAGCAGCTCTGTACAAGATGAGTAAGTAGGTAGGTATTGTTTTCACCTATCTTACTTTTAAACGACGAAGTCACCCTAAAACCACCAAGATACTCTGATACCACAAAGACACTCGGATAACACCAAGACACTCTGATACCACCAAGACACACTGACACCACCTGAGCTAACCTAACACAACCTAAGCCAAACTAACACAACCTTAGTCACAACCTAAGTCACCTGATACCACCCTGACACCACCTGAGCATCCTAACACACCTGAGCCTTAGTCACCCTGATATCAACCAAGCCACCCTGACACAATCTAAGCCACCATGAAACCACCCAAGACACCCTGAATCCACCAAGACACCCTGAAACCACCCAAGACACCCTGAAACCACCAAGACATCCCCCCAAACCACCAAGACACACTGAAACCACCACGACACACTGAAACCACCAAGACACACTGAACCCACCAAGACACCCTGAAACCACCATTAGACACAATGAAACCACCAAGACACACTGAAACCACCAAGACACCCAGAAATCACCAAGATACCCTGAAACCACCAATGATAACATCAAGACTCCCTGACACCATCTAAGCCACCAAGAAACCTACCAAGACCTCCAGAAACCACCAAGACACCCTAAAACCACCAAGACACCCTGAAACCACCCAAGACACCCTGAAACCACCAAGACACCCTGAAACCACCAAGACACCCTGAAACCACCAATGACACACAGAAACCACCAATGAGACACAGAAACCACCAAAGACACCCTGAAACCACCAATGACAACATCAAGACTCCCTGACACCATCTAAGCCACCAAGAAACCTACCAAGACCTCCAGAAACCACCAAGACACCCTAAAACCACCAAGACACCCTGAAACCACCCAAGACACCCTGAAACCACCAAGACACCCTGAAACCACCAAGACACCCTGAAACCACCAAGACACCCTGAAACCACCAATGACACACAGAAACCACCAATGAGACACAGAAACCACCAAGACACCCTAAAACCACCAAGACACCCTGAAACCACCCAAGACACCCTGAAACCACCAAGACACCCTGAAACCACCAAGACACCCTGAAACCACCAATGAGACACAGAAACCACCAAAGACACCCTGAAACCACCAATGACAACATCAAGACACCCTGACACCATCTAAGCCCCCATGAAACCACCCAAGACACCCAGAAACCACCAACACACCCTGAAACCACCAATGACAACATCAAAGACACCCTGACACCATCTAAGCCACCCTGAAACCACCAAAACACACTGACACCATCTAAGCCACCACCTGACCAAAGCCATCCTGATACCATTCAAGACACCCTGATTCCACCAAGACAGCCTGATACCACCAAGACACTCTGACACCACCAAGACACCACCAGACCTAAGCCACCCTGATATTAACCAAGACACCCTGACACCACTTGAAAGAAGCAGCAGTGAGAGACAGGTCACAAGTGCAGCGTTCCGCATCTGGCTTGAACCTTCAACCATCAAGTTAAAAATTATTTGTTAGATATTAGCAAAATGAACAGACTGATCAATCTAAAAAGAAGTTTTAAGAGCAGAGCTGAAGACCAAAGTTTAAAGATATTTAGATAATTCTAGAGATGGGCGGGCTTTAACTAATACCAAAAAACAACAAGAAACCAGCAATAGCAACATTATTTTGACAGTCGGGGCTTTACATCACAGCCAGGCCTTAATCCGAACGTAGATTTCATGATAAATATCTCTTTTTTCTCATAATATTATGTTGTGATAAATCTTGGTAAATCCAGGGTAGATAATCCATGCACTCCATAGCGCCGGCGCACGCCAGACAACTGCATACATGGGTAATCATGTTAATCCCCAATCCTGGGTGGGAGTTAACGTGCCGTCACAAATCACGACTGAATCATGAGAAATTACAACTCGGATATCTCGCCAAGATGGGAGACGCACTCTTCATCATGGAATGTCTGCCTCCACTTGCCTTTTTAACATTTTTAAATTATAATTTATTGTAAATGACAAATTTGATAAAAAGATAAGCCGGGAAAGTTGTGCTTAAAATCTCCGTCCCTCCGTCCTACTATTCCAGTCTGCATGCAAGTGTGTAAGCATCTAATCTTAATAGATATAATCATATATGAATTATCTATATATTCAGTTGCAAAAGAAAGTGGACACTGAGTTTTGTTTAGATTTAATTGTATAAAGTATTTTTTGGAATTAAATTTGACAAATTCCAAAATGAATGTCATGTTTGGTACCAAAGTTTTTATCATTCCATTGCCGATATCATGTTGTCATTTGTTTTTCAATAGGTCAAATCATTAAGGGACTGTCGCTTGATAAAGAGGATAGGGTGCAAAGTAAAATTTTCAAAGTGTCCAGTTTCTTTTGCAACTGAGTATATAAATACTTACAAATGATATAAATTTTATATCAAATTTGCAATACAGGAACTTGCCCTACTTCTACTCTTACTAACGAAAAGATTTCTATAATGGTTCACTTTCAGGATAGACTCCGATACACAGGACTGCCCAGTTTATGTCCCCATCTAATGAAAAGTGCAATGCATAAGAATACAAAAACTAAACTCAGTGAGGCTTGAACCGGGGTCCTCTCGATTTCAAGTTCACCGTGCTATCTGGGTCATGCCAGAACAATTCTCTCTGCATACTCTCACTACCACAGCACCATTCATTAATCACCAACAAATTCACGACCCAAAAAAAACAAAAACATACAACACAAACCCCTCACCCAATAAGACGTAGAATATATTTTTCATATCAATTCTTGCAATATAATTCAGTCAATCAAATCTGTGGCACAATAAATTCATCATTATTCGCCTGACAAGCAAATTATAAATAATATGTATAAGGCCATAATAAATTAATTGCTGGTCTGACATCCAAATTTATTTCTAGTAGTGGTGGGTGTGCGGGTGTGTGTTTGTGGGTGGGTGGGTGTGCGGGTGTGTGTTTGTGGGTGGGTGTGTGTTGGGTGGGGGGACAGGCAGAGACATAATAAACCACTACTTCTTAGATCTCTGCCAGGAGTCATACTATGATACTTGTTTTTATAAATCACAGAGCTTTTAACAGTTTGTGTAACAACCTCTCTTCGGTACAAACTATTTTTTACAAGATACATAAAATTGCAAACATGGTAGTTGAATTAATTTTCGTTTCAAGGCATGCTGTGCAGTGACATCGGCTGCAACAGGAGATGTTTTATCTAATTTTCCATATAGAAAATCATTATAAGCCTCTAGTAACAATTTAATATTTTCCGCAATATTACTACCAAACCAATCTTTCATGATTGCAACACCGTTTACTGCTTTAATGATAACAAACACCATTTTTTCCCATTTATTTGCCAATTTCGAGTCATTTTGAGAGGAAATTGTGTACCTCAACACCGGTTATTACGTTTCCGGGTTTCAGGACAGGTTTAAAACATGGCTCTCGAAATACCGATAAAACGCTGAAAGCTGTTTGGGAAATTGGCATCAAAGCGATTTTTTTTTTTGAAGAAGAAGAAATAAAAATTGTCGGGGCAGCATAAAAAACAGGGGCGGGCGGAGATGATAATCTAGCAATTAATCTATTATGGCCTAAATCTTGATTGATCCATTAAAAACGTTTAATATCGGTGAAACATAAAACCAGATCACTTTTTTTCAACTGCAGGACTATGTAAATAAATCATAGTTTATTATATTAAATGAAGAAAAAATTAACAATAATAACAAATAATAATGCTTTACATCAAGGGCCATAACTCTGCTGTTACTGGTCCGATCTGGCTGATGCTTGAAATTGTCGGAACTTCCATTGATATTAACAATCTGGTAAAGTTTGGTAAAGATCGGATGAACAATGAAGGCCCAATCATCTTAACATGGCAAAATATAGCATTTTTAACTAAATCAATGGCCATAACTCTGCTGTTACTGGTCCGATCTGGCTGGTTTACAAACTTGTCTGAGCTTCCACTGATAGCAACAATCTGGTAAAGTTTGGTAAAGATCGGATGAAATATGAAGGCCCTATCGTCTTAACGAGGCAAAATATAGCATTTTCAACTAAATCAAGGGCCATAATTCTGTTGTTACTGGTCTGATCTCGCTGATTTCGAACTTGTCCGAGCTTTCATTGATATTAACAATCTGATAAAATTTGGTAAAGATTAGATGAAAACTGAAGACCCTATCGTCTAAACGAGGCAAAATATAGCATTTTTAACTAAATCAAGGGCCACAACTCCGTTGTTATTGGTCTGATCTGGCTGGTTTTCGAACTTGTCCGAGCTTTCATTCATATTAACAATCTGTTAAAGCGTGGTAAAGATTTAATGAAAAATGAAGGCCCTATCGTCTTAACGAGAAGTTAACAGACAGACGGAGTGACGACAGACGACGGACAACGCACCATCCCATATTAAGCTCTGCTGGCCCTTGGCACAGGTATTGTGAGAAATGAAGCTCCTATGTATATATTATTGACAGGAATATAATCAACCATCATAACAGACGTCGACACATTGAATAAAATATATTATTTACGTTTTACATCGTCGGAGTGGCAGAATGATGTCACATCTAAGTATGATTACAATAATTAGTGCCAGGTGTACAACAGAACAAGAACGATCTTCCTTAAAATCTTATCTCTTTTGAATTTGTTCTTGTAACAAATTCTTCGATGACAAGTGTTTATCATTTTAATTGTGCAGACACCAAAAGGGCCACCAACTTCGAACATTATGTGGAAGGTAGATTTTCCAAACGTCAATCATTTTAAATGTCTATTAAAAGAAAAAAAAGATAATTTGCACCCCCTATCAAGAGGTTAAATCAATTTAAATCGAAGCAATAAATTCTTAAATAAACATGCCAATTACGCATATTTATCATTGTAGCCCATGATTGGCTTCGATAGCGAGACCATTTACGTTCGCTCAGTGCACATACATACCTACCAAAAGATTCCCGTTACTGATTATATGGTCGGTAAATAAAATATTGAACCGTTTTATAGAAAAAAATGACTGCTTAATTGCATTGCAGATTTGAAACATAAATGTTATCGTGTTAATGCTGCTCAATGAAATTGAAGACTCTCTATATATACCAGTAATGACTCGACAATTTAAAATAATTTTTTATGCTCTTTCATATCAAGCAAACATTATCATCTACGATAAAATAGCTCAAAATTATCTGTGAAGTTTGACAGATAAAGAATCAAGTCGCCATATTTTGATATGTTTTCTTCAACAATAGCAAGAATATGGCAAATACGGACATGATTTTTTATAAATCTCATTACAAGAGAGAGATAATTTGTTATTCACGTTAAACAGTCTATTAAATCTTTTTAGAATTATTTTATTATTAGAATTTTGTGTTTCTGGGTTTCAAGAACCTCATTTACTCAATGTTCAGTAAAACGTCAGTGTGTTCTGAGAATGTAATGAGCTTTAAATTAACTGGTTTCATTGGTCCGATTTTTTTCACTGAACGAATCAGAATGCTTCATTCACATTTTCATTTGGTTGTTTCTATCATGACATCACTTTCTGGTATTATGACATCACACCCTGGTATTACGACATCACGTCATGCTATTATGATGCAACTCAGTGTGTTCTTAGCTTTTTTTAATTGCTGTGAGAAACAGAGTGACTTTGTTTCACTCATTGAGTAATGAGTTTCTTGAAACCAAGAATCACAAAATTCTAAAAATAAAATAATTCTAAAATGATTTAACAGACTGTTCTTAATGGGCAATTAACAAAATCAACTATGTGTTTTATTTGTAATTGGCTACCAAACAAAATAAAATATATGTCAACAGAGTTAAATGGAGCTAATCTGCTGACTTCGACAGCTTTTAATTTACAAGTAAACAAACAACTTATAGAAATCTTAATATTTAAATTTTATGTAAAAAGATTTTTATCTTGTTTTTAAATCAAGTTGGGGAGTCTGCACAGATGTAGACATCTTAATGTTGGGTCTTTTCAGAGTGTGAGGTCTTGAATGTGGGAAAATTAAAAATTACAAACTTATTATTATATATGTTAGATAACACACAGATGGTATCAGACCTTCAAAAATGACGAACCTTGTCACAGTAAACAAAAGACATTATAACTTCTTTTTTTTTATAGAGATAATTTAATTTTGTATAAAGGATTGATTGACTGAATGTTGCCTAACCCTTAACCCGTTAAGCACGACTACAATAGCATTTGCGTCCATTGTAAACCCAGATCAGCCTGAGAGTAACTCACAAGCTGATCAGGGTTTACAATGTCCAGCTGCTGATCAGTTGTTTTCCCCAAAACACCCCTTTGTCACATAAGTGGAAAAACCAGTCCATTATATATATGAAGCGGGTTAAAGGTTAATACCTCATTAACACATTATTGGTCATTTAGAAGCAGACGGCACAGAGAGAGGGAAAATATAGGAATCTGACCTGACCAAGCGCCCACTAAGTTGCCTGTGTTTGCACACGGTCCCTGCTACGTCCAATCAGATCAATCTAAGCTCTTGCTACGTTGTCGCTGCGTCAAAGGGGATTCCCCCAGGTTGGTAATAAATACTGTGCCACTCAGTGACAACTCAGTGAGAACTCCATCCATTTTTCCTGTCCGCGCTACGCTTGTAGTATGGCAATGGAGTCACTATGAGGTGTTGGTTACGTCTATAACGGGTCAATGCCGTCTTTACGAAGTCCTTGCTGTGTTGTGCTCAGAACGTGGAGCAGCTACACTCATTTTGAACATGTCCAAAGTGCGCGTAGAGTTTCCAAGACCATGGAGACCATGCTAGGTCCTTAAAGGTTTCTGCTGGGTTCCTTGCACGTTGTTGGATTTCTTACTGCGTCCAAGCAATTTTTTCAGCACGCAGTGGGAACTTGATGCTACTACGTCAGAGTGTGACGGGGGTTTAACGAATAGATTTTTTTTTTTTTAATGTGACATGAGGATCGACTCTTATCCACGGGACTGCCCAAATTACGCCCCAGCCAACAGATTGTGATCACAGACAGACAAATGGGTGATACGGCAATGCACAAACATTCAAGGTCAAGAGAAGAACTGAAAATCAAAACCACATTTCCAATACTGGATTGTATTGCCTCTAATAAGAACACCTCCACTAACAGATTATTTTTTTTGCAGTTACATGAACTATAGTATCCTTTTAATCATTTTCATCAATTTTCGCCCACAATTTGACCTACATAATAATATGTGTCCACGTGCCATAAAACACCATTCATTTATTCATTCCGTTTAATAAAGTTCATTGAACTTTTCTATTTTCATGCAAATGACAGTCAGGTGTCTCTTTTTAATTCCAATTAAATTGTATGAGTCTTGTTGTTGCACGTTAACCCTTAACCCCCTACATATATATAATGGACTGTTCTTTTTTTGGATTAAGACCATTCCATTTATGTGACAAAGGGGTGTTTTGGGGAAATGACTGATCAGCAGCCAGACATTGTAAACCCTGATCAGCTTGTGAGTTACTTGCAGGCTGATCTGGGTTTACAATGGATGCAAAGGCTATTATAGTCGTGCTTAGCGGGTTAATTATTGTTTCCTCAATTCAAAAATCAATCCATTATTAGAATCATTACATTTATTTTATTCTGAATTGTTCAATTAAACAATTCAAATTTATTCCACTCAGTCGAGTGGTCTCCACCACTATTTTCCCAAGTCATTGAAATAATCCCTTTTATAAGACAAACCAGAAGACAGAAACTTACAACAACAAAAGAAAAATATGACATAGAATAAGTCATAAATGCAGTTTAAAACAAACACGTGAGTGTGGGACAAACACACGGAAAAATGATTTTGAATAATCATGCTGGTTTTGAAGTATCTGCGATGACTGTGTACGACCAGCGGAGCAGTTCGGACATTCCGCGTTAATGGTCATTGACAATGTAAACTCAAAGAATTATGCAAATTTGTATTTGTACGTATACCCCATGACGAGTGTGGGAATAGGGGTACTTGTCTCCCCGCGATTACAGATTTAGGAGTGAGTGACATATAGCCCGTACAGGACGTAACAGTGGAAGAAACTGGGCTTGTTATGATAACACTTATGGACATCTAGGTCCAAAATCGATGATTTTTCAAATGTCAAGTAAATAATTCAAGTAAAATTTCTGTGTTTCATTATTCTCTAAAAAACTTATACTTTGTTAATGTTAGTAATTTGGGTTCCAATTTCTAAGTAAAATGAGCGAGCAAAAATGGGTTAATGTATTGATGATCCCAGAGGATCAGTTTGTATATTATGCTACTGATTTGTATTCTGGGGAAACACTTTTATAATACAGCCGCAACACAGCACTGAGTTAATCTTTTTCATTACGTATCGTTTGCATGTTCTGTATGTATAATAATTATACCATATAATAGTTGCGCCCGGGCGCCATGCAAAATTTCTAAGGGGGCGTACTCTTTGATTTTTGGGGGGAATTTTTGGATCGTACAATGTGTTGAATTTTGAGGATCTTTTATCATTGTCATTTTTCGTGTTAATCATTATTTGCTCTTGTTAGGGGAAATTACAGTAATTTGCAATTAATTGAAATTGAAATATGTTTAAATCAAAAAAAAGTTCTCTAGAATAATATTTTTAGCAGGTTGTCCAGAACAGTACACAGTCCACTCCCATTGTAAATAATAAGTGGGCCAAGTCAATAAAGAAGTTCTACAGTTCCGACTACCTCCCGCAATAAGTTAATTGTTTGCGCACCATACACTTAAATTGGGGTCTATCAAG